>CANUEY010016917.1:0-11890 GCA_948099555.1 Croton setiger | reverse complement strand
TTTACACACACCAAAACCACATTCTTTTGTTGTATCTTCCTGTCTTTGTTCTATGTTACTGATATATATCCTTTATTCAAATAAAATGTCCATATTCTTTTCCTTGTCAGGTATGCGTCTAAAGAAAATGATACCTGGATTCGTGCTTTGGTGAAGGATCTGTCAATTGAGGCTGGCTCTGGTCTCATGATACTGAATCCAGTGGATATTTCAGGGGGATACACATCTGTGAAGGAGAAGACGAATATGTCTCTGACATCTACCGATATATGCTTCCATCTATCCTTGGGTGCCATTTCTCTTTTACTTAACTTGCAGAATCAGGCTGCAGCAGCATTACAATTTGGAAATGCTATTCCCTTGGCACCATGTATCAACTATGACCGAATTTGGGTCTCGCCAAAAGGTTGCTTTTTATCAAAATGGAGTATTTGATGATTTTATCTTCGCGATAAGTATTTTAGTACTGTTTATGCTTGAACTAAAAAACCTACTTAAGAGATTTCAATATGGTTTTCCCTTGAGCTGTGTAAATTTGACTAAACTAGCATTGCATTGGGTGCATCATGCAGAAAATGGGGCTCGTAGTAATCTTACCTTCTGGAGGCCTCACGCTCCATCAAATTATGTTATATTAGGAGATTGTGTGACATCACGGTAAGATTTAAATAAGTATTTTTTTACGTTAATAATTTCTTTAAAGTTTTATAGAAAAGGAATACTTTTGTGACCTTACATGTTAAATTCAATGACCTTATGTATGTTTCAATTATAGAATTATTTACTCAGTCTGAAGGAAGCTGACCCAAAGAATTTGATTTGTGCATCCATCATTCAGTGTTGAGTCTACAGTAATTTTTTTTTTTATTCTTGAGTTGGGAAGGGGGATGGATCTCAGGATCTAATCCCAGTTTACATATGCGTTTACATATGTGCCTATGACTTGGCTAAGCCTTGGTGTGGGCCTACAATTTAAAATTTACTTTGAAGAGAAACAGCCAATTTTCTTGAGTTCTCCAGCTGGATATGTTGGGATATGGAAGACTTAAACTATATTTGCCCTTTTTGGAGTATGAGTTATCTAATGTCATTATTGAAAAATGAGTCTTTCAATACATTTCTAGGGTTGATTATTATATATTTGGAAGTTTCATCAACAGATCAAATGCAGCCCAACTTGATTTTCGTGTGAAACATAATCTGAAATATAACCTAGCCACCACAGTTTTCATGTATCAATGTTTAAGAGATTCCATGTGGAAATGGATCATGAATCTTAAACATGAATATTTATTTTCTTTGCAGGCAGCATTTGAATTTTCCCTTTTTCTTCTGGCTTCTTGTTGCTAATTTTGATTATTTCAATATGTAGGCCAAATCCTCCTTCACAAGCTGTCATGGCAGTAAGTAACACCTATGGACGTGTGAGAAAGCCCGTTGGATTCAATCTTGTTGCTGCCTTCTCGAAAATTCAAGGATTTTGTTCTGAAAATGATTGTTCCATATGGATGCCTATTGCACCAGCAGGATACACGGCATTGGGTTGTGTTGTGCAAGTTGGAAACCAACCACCAGCGAATCATATTGTCTATTGCATGCGGTCTGACCTTGTGACATCCACATTATATTCAGAATGCATATACAGTGTGCCACCAAATCCTTCGTCTGCATCTGGGTTTAGTATTTGGCGTATGGACAACGTTCTTGCATCCTTTTATGCCCATTCTTCAACCGAATCACCTCCCAGAGTCGGTTGTTGTGACCTGAGTCATCTGCTCCTCTGGAACTCTATTCGCCACCAATCTCCTCCCAAAGGAGTTGCATCGGATTTCACTGGTGACCGTAGTCTTAAAAGTCGGGGAACAGGTAGCGAGACCGCAAGTTCATCTGGATGGGACATTATCAGATCAATTTCAAGAGCATCTAACTGTTATGCTTCGACTCCCAATTTTGAGAGGATATGGTGGGACAAGGGTAGTGATCTAAGGCATCCTGTCTCCATATGGCGGCCTATATCACGTCCTGGCTATGCTATACTTGGAGATTGCATTACAGAAGGGTGAGGAAAAATTTTTGTGCCGCTTTCTTTTTTCAACCCTCTCTATTTCTCAATGTGGTAATGCGTCTTTGTGCTTTTGAAAGGTTTTATTAATCAACTTGTGTGATTGAATTTTTCTTCTTTGCAGCTTTGAGCCACCAGCTTTGGGCCTAATTTTTAAGGCTGATATCCCGGAGATATCTTCAAGGCCCGTACAGTTCACTAAAGTTGCACATATTGAGGGGAAAGGTGTTGATGAAGTATTTTTCTGGTATCCAATTGCTCCTCCTGGATACACTTCGTTAGGATGTGTTGTAACCAGAGCAGATGAAGCTCCTGCTTTAGCTTCAGTATGCTGCCCTAGAATGCATCTGGTTAACCAAGCTAATGTTATCGAGGCACCTGTATCAAGATCTTCAAGCTCAAAAGCATCTCATTGCTGGAGCATATGGAAAGTTGAAAATCAGGTTAAGACAAAAGAAACCAGAACCTTTGGTCTGATTTTTCTTTATTTGGTATACTTTATATGTATTGGCTTTATGATGACAATTTACGAATACATACGAACTAAACGTTCTACAATCCATGTTTGTTCAATTTATGGCTTTCAACTTATGAAGGTTTGACTTGAACCAAAGGAACCATTATTTAGTTTATTTGTTTGTTTAGGCTTGCACTTTTCTTGCACGCCCTGATCTTAAGAAGCCATCAAATCGGTTGGCATTTGCAATTGGTGATTCAGTGAAGCCAAAGTCAAAGGAAAACATAACTGCTGAGCTAAAGATAAGATGCTTCTCTGTAACAATTTTAGACAGCTTATGTGGAATGGTATGTAGATTCTGGAACTGGAGCTCTTTTAACATTGCCAAAAAGATATTCCTCTTTTTTTCTTCTTTATTTATTCTTACATTGAGCCATTTCAGATGACACCTCTATTTGATGCCACAATAACCAATATCAAGCTAGCAACACATGGTCGACTAGAGGCAATGAATGCTGTACTTATTTCCTCTATTGCTGCGTCGACCTTCAATACACCATTAGAAGCATGGGAGCCACTTGTGGAACCATTCGATGGAATCTTCAAGTAACATCTTTCATGCTTATACCATGGGCATTTTGTGAGTATTATATTTCTGTCTTCTTGTTTCAATATCTGATTCCGCTTGATTTCTTCTTTCCAAGGTTTGAAACCTATGAGACCAATGAACATCCACCATCTAGACTGGCAAAGAAAGTACGTATTGCTGCTACTAGCATCTTGAATGTAAATATCAGTGCAGCTAGCATTGAAACGTTTGTAGGGACCATCCTTTCTTGGAGGAGGCAGCTAGAACTTGATAACAAAGCAATAAAGCTAACTGAGGTCAAGTGATTTCTAAATGCTGTTTACATTTCAAAAATCTTCTGCATATGTTTGCTCTATTAAACATGATTCTGAATGCCTTGTCAAGTGCAGGAAACTAGCAGCCATCACCAAGATGAAATGGAACCAACCTATTCTGCTCTGGATGAAGATGATTTTCAAACTGTTTCTGTAGAAAATGAACTTGGATGTGACATTTTTCTGAAAAGGGTCGAGGATGATACGGATGCCATTGAAGAACTACATCATGGTGCTTGCGCTTCTGTTTGGATTCCACCTCCAAGATTTTCTGACAGGTTAAAAATTGCAGATGAGGCTAGGGAACCACGCTGTTATGTTGTTGTAAAGATACTTGAAGCTAAGGTTTTGACTACTAAGCTCATCCTACAAATTTATGGTAAATGCTGTTTATTGTTGCTGTTAGTAAAGATGTATCTTCATGATTTCTGCAGGGTTTGCCCATCATTGATGATGGTAATAGCCACAACTTCTTTTGTGCTCTACGCCTTGTTGTTGAGGGTAAGGTAACAGATCAGCAAAAGCTTTTTCCTCAAAGTGCAAGGACAAAATGTGTGAGGCCGGTACTTCCGATCAAAAGCCAAATCAGTCATGGCTTTGCAAAGTGGAATGAACTTTTCATCTTTGAAATTCCTCGAAAGGTATTCTTTTAGGTGATCATTGCAACTGTTATGTCTTCCTATTTGCTGCTGCCAGTTTGCAGATAAATGTGTTGGGCTTTATATGATTGTTTTGCATCTGATTTGCTTTTTCTGGACACTAGATGGAATTCAATCTTGACTCCCTTTAAAAAATGGGATTCTGAGATATTATTTATTCCTAAAAGGTGCAAAGAGACCCATAATCATTCAACGCATACTGAATGCATCCCCTGTTGCCTAATGTGTCATTGCTTAAGTACTGGGATCTTTACCTGCATTATATAAGTCACCATTTTTGTTCATCATTGTGATATCAATTTAAGTTGTGCCTAATGTTGAACATTCATAATGTTTTGTCCAACCATACCAGGGGACGGCCAAATTAGAAGTGGAGGTCACAAATTTAGCAGCGAAAGCTGGAAAGGGTATGTGTTATGGATCAGTTTCTGAATTGCAAAATTTTTCAAATAGAATAGCCATGAATTTAATCAATCTAATTTTCTGTTTAATAACGTTACATGCTTTCCTATGTCTCATTTCAAGTATTTTCCATTTCCAATTTCATTGAGTTGGATTATTAACAGTACAGTTATTCTGATAGTTCCAATCCAGACTGTATACAAAATGCACTGTATTTATTTAGGATTCTGTGTATACAGGTGAGGTTGTGGGTGCACTATCATTGCCATTTGGACATGGAACGGTAGCATTGAAGAAGGTTGCCTCAGCGAGGATGTTACATCAGTCAAATAGCGTCCAGAATACTGTCTCGTATCCTCTACGAAAAAGGGTGAGATATGTTTATTAATTTTGTATATGTACTTTCATTCCTTTGGGAGTGACATATATTTGTGTACATGTTTTGTTTTGTTTTTGTGCATATGCATATTTTATATTCTAATTCTCTCTTTCAGGCTCAGGAAGATGATGTTCAAGACTTGCAAGATTGTGGACACCTGTTAGTTTCAACTACTTTTTTTGAAAGGAGTACGTCGTCTAACTTTCATGGGGACAAAGAAACTGAGTATTCTACTCAGAGAGACATTGGTTTCTGGGTTCGGCTTAGTCCCAAAAGTGCTTGGGAGGGTATTCGGTCGCTTCTTCCATTGTCTGTTGTTCCCAAATCTTTAGAAAATGATTTTATTGCCATGGAAGTGGTAATGAAAAATGGCAAGAAGCACGTTATCTTCAGAGGTCTTGCTACAGTAGTGAATGATTCAGATATCAAATTGGATATTTCTATATATCATGCGTCTTTGGTTTATTCCACGGGGAGAAGCAATATTAACATTGTGATAGAAGAAGTCTTTGAAAATCAATGTTATCATCCTATATCTGGCTGGGGTACCAAGTGGTCAGGCCTTAGAAGCAGTGATTTAGGGCGATGGAGCACCAGGGACTTTTCATATTCATCAAACGTTAGTACATTTTCAAATACAACCTTCTCTTGATCCATGTTTGCTTAGTTCTATACCTGATTCATGTTTTGTTTTGAAGGAATTTTTTGAACCATCCCTCCCTTCTGGATGGCAATGGACTTCTGCATGGATTATTGATAAATCTTCACCTGTTGACGATGATGGGTGGGCTTATGGACCTGATTTCCACAGTTTGAAGTGGCCTCCAGCTCCAAAGTCTGGCACAAAATCTGCTCCTGATATTGTGCGTCGTAGGCGTTGGATTCGTAGAAGGCAACAATCAACTGTACATGGACAAAATAGCATGAACGTGAATTCAATTTCCATAAATCCTGGAGCTTCTGCTGTTTTACCATGGAGAAGCACATCCAAGGATTCTGACCAGTGTTTACAAGTCCGCCCTCATGTTGATGACAGTCAGTCCACATTTTCATGGGGCCAATCAGTTACTTTTGGTTCTGGCTATGCATTTGGCAAGGAACAGGCTTTTGTTGATCAAGGCTTGCCCAGTAGACAGCATGCTTCAAAACTGGGAAATAAAATGCCTAATGCTTTCAAATTAAACCAGCTTGAGAAGAAGGATGCTCTCTTTTCTTGTTCTTCTGGTACTGGAAGTAAACAATTTTGGCTGAGCATAGGTGCTGATGCTTCGATTCTTCACACTGAACTGAATGCTCCTGTTTATGATTGGAGAATATCTATTAATTCTCCGTTGAAGGTGGATAACCAACTTCCTTGCTCAGCTGAATTCACAGTTTGGGAGAAAACAGATGATGAAGGGTGCGTTGAACGACAACATGGTGTCATCCCTTCACGCCAGGGAGTACATATATACTCAGCGGATATCCATAAACCTATCTATCTAACTTTACTTGTTCAGGGTGGTTGGATTTTGGAAAAGGTGATAATTGTTCTATACTTAGCAATATTTGATATGAATGTCCTCTCATATTAAAATTGAGTTTATTAAACATAATTTTTGCATGTGTTAATTGTTACTGGCAGGATCGTGTTCTTATTTTGGATCTCCCTTGTAGTGATCATGTCTCATCATTTTGGATGATCCACCAGCAAAGTAAAAGGTTAGTTGTGTTGTGTGGTCCTCTTCATTGTTTCTGTAATGTGAATAGTTCATGTGTTGGGGCTTTTAAAGAGTTGGTCTTGATGCTACTTTCGCATAAATGTCAAATATTAAGATCGTTAAAGTTACACTCTTAGTGTCTTCTGTTATGGAAAATTTATGCGTAGGGCTATCCTAATTGGTTTGCCTAAGGATGGTTTTGAGTTGTGGTGCTGCTTCCCATTCTTCTTCTATTCCTTGATTCCTTTTTAGATGTGGAACAATATATTTGGATCACCAATTTTTGCTGAACTGCTTTCTCTGGCGGGCATCATGCTTGTTTGAGTTGTGGTGCTGCTTCCCACGCATGATCTCCTAATAAATTTGTCACGATCTATTTTACTGTTCCTGATTCTTTCCGAAAACAACATATGCTTCAATAAAATGATAAATTATGTTGTTGAACAACATTCACTAGAACGCTAAATCTATAAATTCTAGTTATTTTCTACAATTGCTTTCTGTTTTGGTTATCTAAGATTTAGCTATCTTTTCTATATTTCTGCATTTTTTCCCATTAAACACTGGATATTTATAGTTCGATTGAGATACCTTTAAGATGTTCATTGTAAGATTGCTAGCAGGTGAGGATGGAGAGTGGTTTTAAATTTGATAAACTCAATGTGAATCTTCAGAGCATCCAAATTTTTTTTTTTTTTTACTTATGGTTTATTATGGCCACTTTTTTTCCGGATATGCAGGAGACTGCGTGTTAGCATTGAACGAGATATGGGAGGGACCATTGCTGCGCCCAAAACAATTAGGTTGTTTGTTCCATATTGGATAGTAAATGATTCATCTCTGCCATTAGCATATAGAATGGTGGAAGTTGAACCACTGGATAATGCAGATAGACCCAATAAGTTTGTTAAAACAGCCTCAAAAATTGCCTCAAATTCAATGGAAAGGCGATTTTCGATTCCAAAACGAAGCCTGCAGGTACTTGAAGTTATTGAGGATACTAGTCCTCTACCAAGTATGCTCTCTCCACAAGACTCTGCAGGTCGTACTGGGGTTATGTTATTTCCTTCCCAAAAGGATACATATATGTCCTCACGAGTGGGCCTTGCTGTAGCAATTCGTCATTCTGAATTCTATAGTCCAGGGATTTCCCTTCTTGAGCTGGAAAAGAAGGTGATTGTGATGGACTATGCTTACCCTCTGAGATTCAAATCTCTCTTTCTCTCTTCTGTAAGTAATGCTGATTGAATTTGTTATTTTCCCCCAGGAAAGGGTTGATGTTAAGGCATTTAGATCAGATGGAACTTACTACAAGCTTTCAGCACTACTTAAGCCCTCAGAGAGGACGAAGGTTTATCTTCAGTATTCTGACATCTGGCTTTTAATTGTGCTTTCAGTAATGTATATCAGGCAACTGCATCCCACAGGATTCATTTATTTAGTTTAATCTTGCAAAGGCTTGTTAGTTTTGAAGATTAGACTGAAGTCAAACATCAGACCTTGTTATTCTCTGTTTTAAAATAAATTAGACTGTTCACTGTTACCATCAGCCATAGGTCATTAAACGACTTGTGAATGACATCATGAAGGAATCACAATCTGTAAGTTTAGAGATATACAGAAAATATAGTGTTTATGTTTCATTCTTCAAACACAGCACCTCTGCAATAACTAGCCATAAATTCCAAACTAATTCTGTCTGATATGTGGTGTGAAACTCTTGTTTCTATTCTCTGCTATATCCATGATTAAATTACAATAATATCAGGAAGTGGTTGATGTATTGAGATAGCTTCCCTTCATGTGGTTCTAGTTTTACATTTTTAGCACCCGCCACGGTATCTTGTGCTTACAAAAACCAACCCTAAGAGAGTTAGATATAGTGAAATATAGTTTTCCTGTAAAACTAAGGTATTAACAGTTTGCACTGCTGTTAAGAGTGCTGTTGAGAGGGTCGGATATAGCAAAATACTTTTCCTGTAAAACTAAGCTAATAAAAGTTTGGACTAATATTTCACCATGCAGTAGTAATTTGTTCATACATCTTGTTTGGATGATTTCATTTGTGACAGCTGTAATTGGATGATATCCAGGTGGTTCATTTTCAGCCCCATATCTTGTTTATAAATAGAGTTGGTTTCAGTGTATAGACAGTGCGATTCCCAATTGTTGGAATGGTTTCATCCTACTGATCTCCCAAAACCATTTGGATGGCATTATTCTGCTCAAACTGAGTTATTGAAGTGGTTGATGTATTGAGATAGCTTCCCTTCATGTCGTTCTAGTTCTACATTTTTAGCACCCACCACGGTATCTTGTGCTTACAAAATCAACCTTAAGAGAGTTAGATATAGTGAAATATAGTCTTCCTGTAAAACTTAGGTATTAACAGTTTGCACTGCTGTTAAGAGTGCTGTTGAGAGGGTCAGATATAGCAGAATAATTTTCCTGTAAAACTAAGCTAATAAAAGTTGCACTAATTATTTCACCATGCAGTAGTAATTTGTTCATACATCTTGTTTGGATGATTTCATTTGTGACAGCTGTTATTGGATGATATCCAGGTGGTTCATTTTCAGCCCCGTATCTTGTTTGTAAATCGAGTTGGTTTCAGTGTATGCCTACGGCAGTGCGATTCCCAATTGTTGGAATGGTTTCATCCTACTGATCCCCCAAAACCATTTGGATGGCATTCTTCTGCTCAAACTGAGTTATTGAAGGTCTGTGCCAAATAAAAAACTGTTTTTTAATTGGATGTGCATATGTTTATCTCATGCCTTGGCTTTCAGGTGTGGGTGGATGGCTATAATTGGAGCACACCATTTAGTGTTTCCTGTGAAGGCATGATGCGTGTTTCTTTGAAGAAAGATACTGGAAGAGATCAAATGCATTTAAGGATACAAGTTAGAAGTGGCACAAAGAGCTCCCGCTATGAAGTTATTTTCCGTCCAAACTCTTCATCCAGCCCGTACAGGTCTCATCAATTTCTCTTGCTAGTTCCTCTTCTGTTTTGACCTTGGATGATATAAGAATTTCTAGAGTTATGAAGATTGCTAAGAAGATTTCCTCTTTAGTTTTTCATGCTGGTTTTTTTCCCCATTATGAATGTGTTAGTTCTTTGTTCTTCTTTCCAATTTGGTAGTAATGATTAATTTCGATTAACAGGATTGAAAATCGTTCCATGTTTTTACCTATTCGCTATCAGCAAGTTGATGGTGTCAGTGATGACTCGTGGAACCTTCTTCTTCCTAACACAGCTGCTTCGTTCTTGTGGGAAGATCTTGGTAGACGGCGACTGTTAGAACTTTTTGTAGATGGGACTGATTCATCTAAATCGCTGATATACAATATTGATGAGATTTCAGATAACCTTCCCATCCATATGGGTGGAGGGCCAACTAGAGCTTTGCGTGTCACTATTGTGAAGGAAGATAAATTGAATGTTGTTAAGATCACTGATTGGATGCCAGAAAATGATTCTATTGCTGTCATGCGTCCAGGGGTCCCAGTGCAGTTTTCACAGCTTGGTGGAAATGAGACTCAGCCACAGCAATTGCCATCTGCAACAGATTGTGAATTTCACATTGTTCTTGAGCTTGCGGAGCTGGGAATTTCTGTTATTGACCACACACCTGAAGAAATTTTATATTTGTCAGTGCAGAATGTTCTTCTAACATACACTACTGGCTTGGGATCTGGGTTCAGTAGGTAGGGCTTACTTTTTACTGGTGCATTCCTTAGAACAACTTGTCTGCTTTAGACATCACCACCTCAATGATAGTGCCACTACCAGAGCATTATTTTGGTAGGGAGACTATTAAGTCTGTTGTTTTGAACAATTTTAGTCATGTCATTCTGGTTCCTAATCACCCTTTTCATTGAGCATTCTTCAGTAATTTCATCATGGATATTTAGTTATCTCCTTTTTTTCCTCTCATCCCTTTGAATGTGGTAGGTTCATACCTTTGAATAACTGTTATTTCTTATAGATATTTGCAATTTTGAGAGATCCAAAAGGACCATTCCAGTGAGAGTGCCTTGCTCTCTTGGTAATTTTACTGTAGGTGTTTAAAAACTGAAAGTACAAAATGCTGTTTCCCTGTTTGAATAGGTAGGTACATGTGGCACAATTGATGTTAACATCCCTTGATGATTGATTCCAAAAGTGCCATCTCTTTGCATTAACTCGGATACCCTGTCCCTGTATATTTTATTTCCTTTTCCATTGTCCTCTAAAAGGGTGTGTTGATTTCAACTTTGTTCAGCCCTTGCTATGCAATCCATTGATTATCCTTGTCAGATTGGTTTGTTAAATTGTCATCTATGGAACTTTGTAATTTGTAATATTCGTATCACACTGTTCACAATTGTTGAACAACTCTCAACTTATACTGATATATTTTTTTCCTTACAGGTTCAAAGTGAGAATGAATGGAATACAAGTAGATAATCAGCTTCCATTAACTCCCATGCCAGTTCTCTTTCGGCCTCAGAAAGTAGGGAATGAGACAGATTATATCTTGAAGTTCTCAATGACACTGCAATCAAATGGTTCATTAGATCTATGTGTTTATCCATACATCGGTTTTAGTGTGAGCTTGCAACATCTCTTATCATATTGTTGCTTATTTATATTAAATTATTTCCCAAATTTGATGTTGTTGATCTTCTTTTCTCATCAGGGACCTGATAATTCTGCTTTCTTAATAAACATTCACGAACCTATTATTTGGCGCCTTCATGAGATGATCCAGCAGGTCAATCTCAGCCGGTTACATGATACTCAAACAACTGCTGTTTCGGTTGATCCAATAATTCAAATTGGGTATGGGGGGACCTTCTTCTCACAAATTGCTGTGTTTTTCTCCCCCCTTTTCTGATTCTTGAATATTTTTCCAAATAACATACTGAAATTGCAGTGTCTTGAACATCTCGGAGGTTCGATTCAAAGTGTCAATGGCTATGTCACCTGGACAGCGACCAAGAGGAGTTCTCGGATTCTGGTCATCCCTGATGACTGCTTTGGGAAACACTGAAAATATGCCAGTAAGTGTGAAGACAGTATTACGTTTGAAAGTGTTAAAAGCCTTCTTTGAAGGTTTTGGGCTACAACGACAGTGGCTCATTTAATTATTCTTTTGTCTCAACTTCCTAATTGTGATATTGTTCTTTAGTTTGATGCACCTGCTTTTGATTATAATTCAAAACTTGAGTGGAGTTTGTTTTATGTAGGTGAGGATAAACCCAAGATACAGTGAGAATATTTGCATGAGGCAGAGTGCTATGATTAGCATTGCTATTTCAAATATTAAAAAGGATATTCTTGGC
>CANUEY010016905.1:0-16312 GCA_948099555.1 Croton setiger | reverse complement strand
GGTATTTTAAAGAATTCAATTAACCAAGACGAAGGACTAAAAATATTAAGGAAAAATATTTTTGAAAAAGAGGAAAGAGCGAACCGAAAAGGAATTAGGCCGATTTCTAATTCGTAGCTCTTTATCATCCTCGGATGATTTTGGGGTGCAAAAATCGAACGTCAACAATTTGGACTTATTTTATTATGTGTTTATGAATGAAAATGCAAGTTATCACAACAATGCAATGCAGAAAGCAGTAAAGAATTGCTTGGAGATAAAGAATCACTGTAGGAAAAAAGGGAGAAGAGAGCGGCTGTCAACACAGCTCAAGGTGTGTAGAAAAATGAAGTTTATGAGGGTATTTATAGGTTTAAACTCGGCCAAAAGTCAACCGAGGGCGGCCAGGGCAGCCTTCTGAGGGCGGCCTGAAGCGCCTTCCCAGCGCGGCCAGGGCTGCCTCACCTCCGCAACTCGTGCATTTTTCATTCTGGAGCCTTTTTGGGACGTTTCGGGACTCCGATGACTTTTCTGAGGGCATTTCTGTGACCCTCGTAAAATCCCGGACGTTTCAAATACCATGAAGGCATACATCCGGCACCGTTTTCCGAAAACACCCGGTCCAGCTCAACTGTTTACAGTCTTCGAAATTCGGTTTTTCGGGCCTCGAAATTCAAGTATTCACAACTAATATTTGGAAATGTAAGGTAACACATATTATAGTATCTGTGACTTATTGGATAAGAGGAATCTTATGAAATAAGTTTGTCTATGACAGGTTCTGTTTAATATTTGAAATTATGATTTACTGATTTGTTTATATTGTATAGTTTGCACTTACTGAGTTCGCAACTCATTAAATTGCTTTTACATGATTCCAAGTTTTCTTTGGGGCAATTGACAGCGTCAGTTCTATCATCATTCCTCTGGGTCGGTCAACTGAACCTTAGGATCTCTCTCTCGCATTTCATCATTAGAAGCATCTTATCATGTAGATTTTTGTCTTATGGTTTGTAATCTACTAATAATGCTTACAATTAAACGAATTAATAATATAGTAAATAAGGTATGACATGTCATATGCATGGTGGACGTCATTGCATTACATGTAGAGTTTTAATATGTTAATAGTTCCTATTGTTTGTGTTACTCATAGGCTGGGTGTGACACCTCAAACATAACCTTACGTTATTCCGACGTCATTTTTATGCATTACGTGCATTTTCATTAAAATGGATCATGATTTGATTTAATAATTAAGTTAAATATGAATTATATGATTTGGATATGATAATATATGATTTGAATAAGAACTACAAGCTATGTTATAAGCTCGTTTGCCGTCGAAAGACACAGATGGAACTAATTAGGGTTTTTGGACCCGTGTGACCGGAAAATGTCAGAATCGCATAAAATATGAACTAAATGATTTTGATATTTTGATATATATTTTTTAACATGTTCTAAAGAGTTTTGGAACCTTGAATTTGCAACGACATCGTACGGTTTTGGTTCCACAAAAATCGTCGAGGTTACGGACTCGATTTAGGGCACCGAGCAAACCACGACCAATTTTCGGATTCCGATTTTTACAAAACTTCAGACACGTGTTCTACATATTATTTTGAGACCAAAATGTATTTAAAATGGGTGTTGGAATGTGATTATAGGCTGGAATTAAAGGTTGAAAGATTGAATGAAAAGAATGAAGAATACTTAACTGTGAAGTAAGGTTTAAAGTGATAAAACTTAAGTTTTATGTGCAAATTTGACCCAAGCAAATACTGGACATTGTTAGGACGTAGTAGGTGCTGGAGAGGTGAGTTTCAAGGCTGGACAACAAGGAAAATAGAGAGAGAAACGTTGGGAAAGAGATGAAGAAAAAGGAAGAGAGAAAAGGAAAGAGAAAGGAAGAAAAGAAAAGAGAAAATAGGGAAACCTTGGCAAATCTTTCAATCCAATTGTTCTAACATGTTCCTAAGATGTTTATGAAGTGAATTGAAGTGTTAGATTGGAAAGAAAAGGGCTGGAAATCATTTGGGAAAGAGAAACAAAATTCTAGGTTCAAATTCTGGGTTCTAAGGCAGTTTTAAGGTTGCTACTTTGGAGGATTATATCTTCCATTTGGTGATGCTTGTGTGAGTTTGGGCTATATGGGATGATAGAGGGTATGTTCATGTAGAGTTTGGTCGTTTTAGTTTGCCGGAAAACCACTGGAGGTGGCCGGAAAAGTGGCTGGAAGTTGGGTTAAGAGATAGGTAAAATTTGGAATCTGGGTAAACAATGTTGAGGAGCCAACTTTGGAGACTTGTATCTTTTGATCAAGAGGGTTTCTCGGAATTTGGCTCTGATGATTAGTTAGATGGTGTGTAGAGGAAGAGAACGATGGTCGTAGCTCACCGGAGGAGGACATACGGTCATCGGGAAGTGGGCTTGAGAGTCACAGTTTCTGGGCAGGAGGCAAGCACGGGGCAGGCTTGGCCAAAACGACAAGAAAGGCATGCGTTTTGAGCCAGGCGCGGGGCACGCGGGAGGCTGCAGCTGCCAAAACGACGCCATTTTGGGCATTTTGGTGAATTTTGTTTTTGGTGCCTGATTTTTGCTAAATTCTGTTTTTGACCCCTGAAGTTTATTTATTCTACAATTTTACCCTTCTAGCAAAGTTTTTGTTTTCTTTCAATTTAGTCCAGCAGATTTGATTTTAAATAATTGCAATTTGACCCCTAATGTTTCTGTAGCTTTGCAATTTGGCCCTTTTGGCCAGTTTTTGCAATTATGTTTAATTACATTTTGGTCCCTAGACTTTTACTTAATTACAGTTTTGGCCCGAAACTTTTATAAATTATGTTTTGACCCTACCAACCTAATTTCGACGTCCTGAATCCGTTTTTGACGTCAGAAATTTATTTTGAGATCATTTGAGCCCAAAAATTGAGATTTAAATATTTTATTAAAGAATTTAATTATGAATTTGGTTTTAATTTATGATTTGGTTTATTTAATTTTTTTTGGTTTTAATAATTATAATTATTATATGATAAATTGAGTTTATTAATTATTTTTAATATGTTATAAATTGATTTTCAAATCGGAAAATTTTATGGATTGAGTTTAAATTCTCAGAAAAATATACAGATTAATTTTAAACTCAAATATTTCAGAGATTAATTATTAAAATCACGCATCATAGCATATATGGATTTTCTGATTTGGTTATTTGAACATTATTGTCATGTTACGCATTATAGGAGCATCGAGTTCTCAAGCGGCGCGGGGTAAGCAACCCGAGGCCCACCCGAGTTCACGGCAGTGAAATAAGTGCTAAACCCACTTATATGTTTGATTTGGACTTTATGAATTTGCCAAGTATGCTACATTGAATTGTTTGGACCGGTACTGAAGCCCGGTCATCTATGATATATGAGATTGCTGTTTTATGCTATTGTTGAACTATTTGGACCGGTACTGAAGCCCGGTCAATTGGAAATATCTGATATATGAACTATGATGTTTGTGGTTCCTGGGTCGGTACCGAAATCCGACCAGTTGAGTTATTTGATATGATTATAGAGATATATATGTTGTTTTAACTGGTATTGAAACCTGGTCATATGATTATATGAAGCATGATGATATGAACTGTATGTTTTATAAATGCATTTCCATAGGACTTAAACATAGCCGTTGTGATTACCGTAGCCAGTGTTTGCAGATTTCATGAGAGAAACCTACGGTTTCTATATGATTAGACGGAAAGACCTACGGGTCTTATTTGATATAGAAAGACCTACGGGTCTTATATGTTACAGAGACACCTACATGTCCTATATGATGCAGAATGATCTGGTGTATATTGCATAATAAAGGTTGATCCTCGGATCCCTTTTGACCGATGATATATTCCGGTCTTACAGGTTTGCTGGCCAGCTATGGTTACTGATATGCCGTGAAATTTCTGGAGCAACACTTGGTCGATAAATCACAACTAAAGAAAAAGGAAAGACATGTCATTATGCATCTTATGATATTGCTATGCTATGAGATGATGACTATGATCTGGAATCATGTTGTTTTTGATATATTAACCTGAATTATGTTCTGGAATTATGATATTTCGCTAAGTTATGATAAACCAAATTACATGTTTGGTTTATATGATGTGGTTTACACTTGTATATAATCATGTTTTGACTAATATTTGGAAATGTAAGGTAAGACAGATTATAGTATCTGTGACTTATGGATAACAGGAATTCTATGAAATAAGTTGTCTACGACAGGTTTTGTTTAATATTTTGAAATTATGAATTATTGATTTGTTTATAATATGTTGTTTACACTTACTAAGTATGCAACTCATTAAATTTCTTTTACATGATTTCGGGTTTTCTTTGGGGCAACTAACAGCGGCAGTTCCGTCATCATTCCTCAAGGTCGATCAACTGAAGCTTAGGATCTCTCTCTCTCACATTTCATCATTAGAATCATCCTATCATGTAGATTCTTTGTCATGTGGTTTGTAATATATTAATAATGCCTATGATTAAACGAATTAATAATATAGTAAATAATGTATGGTGTCATATGCATGGTGGTCGTCATTGCATTACATGTAGAGTTTTAGTTTGTTAATAATGCCTATGTGTTTGTGTTGCTCATAATATGGGTTTCTGTGGAGACTAATAGCATAGACGTTCTTTTGTGTCATAATAAGAATTTTTTTAGAAAAAAAAATGGCATGTTTTATGACATAAGGGTATAGGTTAGGTTGTTACACTGGGTCTCTACGGAGGCTTATAACATAGACGTTCTTTTGTGACATAATAATAATGTTAAAAAAATGGCATGTTTTATGACATAAAGGTTATAGATTTGGTTGTTACACCGACCAGTTGAGTTATTTGATCTGATATTGAATATTTTTATGTTACTATAACCGGTACTGAAGCCCAGTCACATGATTATATAAGAGATGATATTATGGAATGTATATTGCATAAATGCATTTCCATAGGACTTAATTACAAGCGTTGTGATTATCTTAGCCAGTGTTTGGAAATTTCACCAGATGAAACCTACGGTTTCTACAGAGTGGCCTACGAGTCCTAAATGATATAGAAAGACCTATGGGTCCTATATGCTACAGAGTGATCTTTGGATTTTACAGAGAAATGTTGATCTTCGAATCTCTATGACCGACGGTATTCCGAGTCTTACATGTTCACTGGATCCAGTCAGAGAATCTTTTACGGTGAAATTCAGGGCAACACTTGGTCGATAAATCACAATTAAAGAATAGAAAGACATGTCATTTTGCATACTGTGCTATAGAGATGATCATATATGTTGAATATGACTTGAATTCACTGCTTATTGTTATGCTTTGAATAAATTTCCTTATAGGTTGGCTTTATATAAATGTTGTTTATACTTACTAAGTATGCGACTCACCAAATCACAATATATGTTTCAGGTCAGCAGTTCGAGTGAAGTACTGACGCTTTACTCATGCTCAGATCGGTACAGCTGAAGCCCAGGTGTCTCTCCCTTTCACCACGTCATTTGTAAATGTTGCATATAGTTTTTGTTTATGCTTTGATATGTAAGCATAATTATACGTTTTTGGCATGTAAATATATGTTGCTATATTTATATTGCCTTTGGATAAATAGTTGTTTATATCCTTATTTTGTTATATGTAAATTATATAAAAGAATATGTTTTTACAATGCAGAGGAAAGTTCATTTTAAACAAATGTAAAGTTATTGAAAATTGTTTAACATGTTTTGCTATATGTTAAGAGATGATTGATATAAACATGTTAATGTTGTTAACTGGACTAATAAGAGATATAAATATGTTATAAAAAAAATGGCATGTTTTATGACATAATAGTACAAGTAGAGGTGTTACATACCTGTTGCTTCAAGTAAGGATATACCTCGCCACATATGAAACAAAGAGTTTCACGTGGGTCCAGGGGTAAGGCTTATTCGTCACATTCGAAAGGATCAAATGTGTACCACTTAAGAAAAGATCGAAAGTGGGGTTCGGTCACGAGGTAGACACTTTTATTGTCCATCAATATACTCAAAGAGAGCTACCGATAAGCACTACTTACTATTTGACAGAAAATTTAGACAAAGAGAAAAAAACACACTTTAAGATCATTTTTTATGATATAGAGGGAAGGATCCTCTCAAGCGCAAACCAAAAATGTAGCAAATGACACAACAAAAGTTAATATGCTCTTAAAGAAAGGCACCTTCAATTAATGTGCTTTTAAAGAAAGGTACATATGAAATTAAGTTCAATAGTTGTCCTCATTTTTTATTTTTAATTTATATAGTCCCCAACATAATAGCCAAATTATGAACTCCAATTTTTCAAAATTAAAAAAGGATTGCACGCCTAATTGTTTATAGAGTCGCCACTTATTTATTTTTTAATTAGGTTAAACTAAGAAAAACCTAGATGACTCGATTTGAATTAATTATTCAACTAATTAGCCCAAAGCACTAGATCAACGAACCCAAGAAGGATTCAAAGACCATGTCTTAGATTTAATTCCAGGATTATTCATTAATGCATGTTCAACCAAATGATGATTAAATCAAAAAAATAAAAAGAAAAAGAAGTAGAACAGAAACCAAAATAAAGATTTTTAGGCTTTTGGCATGCTAATCATGTAAATATCCCAAATATGCCTACATATTTCCTTTTTTATAGGAAATTAAGGCTGATAAGTTCAGAATTTCAATTAAGGCAGGAAGAAGAATGCATTATGCATGAGTGTGTATTGTATATTTTTTCGCCTTCGTCAACTTTAAAGATGTTGGGCTTTTAGCCAAAATGTAATGTCGGCTACTTAGCAGCAAAATATTATAAAGTGAATACTTAGTGCCAAAAGATGTGAAAATGAAGAATTGATATAGAATTTAAAAGCATACTTGGTTTAATCCTCGGCCTCTTCAAAGCTTCATGTTGTCATCTTCTTGAAAAACCTCCAAAAATCTTAGTAATTTCCTAGAAACTAGAGTTCTTGCTTGATAATTGTTATAGTGATTGATAACGATGATTGATTGTCGAAATGAGTGAAAAGACTGTTATTTACAGGCAGCACATGTAGGCAGCAGACTAAGGTTGTTGAAAAGTGGTAGACGGCGAGCGCCGGGCTATGCATACGGCGGGCCCAGGGGCTGTGCAGACGACGGGTGCCAAAGTAGTGTAGTCAGCAGTTTGACTTTTGATTTTTCTATTTAAACAACTTTTTGTGCTTCTTCGTATTCTTTTTGGCTCATTCGACCCCATATTAATGATTAGCAGAATTTTTTGGACATTTCAAATACCATATTGATATACTTTCGGGACCAAAAGAAAATGATTCTTGGTCTGATGCGACTATTTGCTGTCCCGAAAAACTGTGTTTCTCATCCTTAAAATTCGAGTATTCGCACATGTTTGTTTGAAAATTGAAAAGACAAAAATATGGATTTTGGAGTCATTTTTGTAAAGTCCTAATTATATTTGTTGCATCATCAAAAAATACTCAAATTTTATATATCTTATAGATAGATTGATTTTCATACCCTTATTACCAAAATTACTAAAAAATAATTTGTTTATATCGATTGAAGGGGTATTTTGGTAAAAAGTCACTTAAAACTCCTAACTCCCCTTTTCGAAGGTCATAACTGTTTGAATTCATAGGTAGAATTGCTATAACTAACGGTTACGGCAAATGGTCATGCCCTATTTGAATTGCCTCTGAAATTGACAATTTTATACGATTTGAACCGTCATTGAACAATTATAACTAAGCCCTTTTGAGCTGGCAATTTAAATTGCGCTTCCAAATGATCCTAATTAACAATTAAAAAAAATAACGCGGTTTACTCAACAGTTATGTGAATTTTCGGTTTACTGTTCCAAATTTCCTTCAA
This sequence comes from Croton setiger, assembly GCA_948099555.1. Classification (NCBI taxonomy): domain Eukaryota; kingdom Viridiplantae; phylum Streptophyta; class Magnoliopsida; order Malpighiales; family Euphorbiaceae; genus Croton; species Croton setiger. The sequence continues at coordinate 8,389 of CANUEY010016905.1, read as the reverse complement.
CCTGAATCAGTTCTCTCTTAACGGAATGAACGGTTCAATTAATGATTTGAAATAGTTCAGCCTCTATGGTTCAAACCGTTAGACCTTGCCTCTAACATCTGACCACCTTTAGGTTATCTAATTAATCTCTTTTTTTCTTTCTTTTGAGATTTAATCTAATTAATCTTCTCTAAGGATAAATAATTGAAAAAAACCAAATATAGGACGGGAACCAATCTGGACTAATCCCAATTTGGAACACCAACATGCTACTTGGATTCTCGGACGGTCTGCCCTTCGTACTGTCTACACAGTTAATCCCTTTGTATTTTCTTGTCTGTACCTCACTTCCGAAACCGTAAAATCAAGACCCGTCTCCCACAAAAAAAAAACACGTCTCCTCATTCCTTAAACTGTATTACTACCACTTCTCAACCCTAAACAGCCACCGGTTCCCGATATTTAAATTTCCATCACCACCACTGCCGACGGCCAACATACGATTTCCGGCGTCTTTAACAACGCCGATAATTTGACCGTCTCCTTCACATGACTCACTCCTCTTCTATTTTCATCTACAATTATGCACGGTACATTCTGACAGCCGGTGATTGCCCCCATGGCTCGTCATATGTAAATTCCATATCCATTTAAAAATATTTGCCAGTTTTCCTTCTTCTAGCTTGGTTTTCAATTGTTCTTTGTCTTAAATTTGGTGGCCTGATCTAGCTGTTACCACCGGCAACAGATAGTAAGCTTCCGAATCTTTTATTTATACTCTGCTTACAGTTTGTGGATGTTATTGTATGGCTTTAAGATTTATTGGCCTCATTTGATGTTTTAATTTTAATGATTGGTTAAGTTGAATTGAAATGGAAATTGTATTCCATTTCTTTTTAAAGTTGTACCTATTTTCTGTTCAATTACGTTGCTGCTTTTATTCAATTTAATCCTTCCTGGTGACACAGCTTAAAATTTTGGATCTTTTTTATGTCTGGCTGATGATAAATTGGACGAAGAGAAAAAACTTAAACCAAAAATGGTACTTATCAAATGTTCCGACCATAGTCTGGTTGATTCAACCAAATTCTGAACTTGCTGTTCATTGTTTTCACCTTCTGCTTAACTTTTTTTTTTTTTTTTTTTTTTTTTTTTTTTTTTTTTTGTGGTTGATTTAGCACTGCTCTCAATTCGGGTCATTGAATTTGAGTACATTCTTTTTGTTTGCAGTGGACTTTGGAGTTAATGGTGATGCTAATGGTGTTATGATGGGAACTGATCAGTTGGACAGCAGCACGCCAGGCGACGAAAATGAAATTAGTCTAAATTCTATTGAAGAAGACGAATTTAAACCTGATGATAAAATGAATAGAGATTCTTTGGGTAAAGATGTAATTCTTGATGCAGTTCCATCCATGGGAATGGTTCAAGATGAGCCCTACGTGGGACAGGAGTTTGAATCTGAAGCAGCTGCACATGCGTTTTACAATGCATATGCCACACGGGTGGGATTCATAATTCGTGTAAGCAAACTCTCACGATCAAGGCGTGATGGATCTGCCATTGGCCGTGCACTTGTTTGCAACAAAGAAGGCTATAGAATGCCTGACAAGCGTGAAAAAATTGTGAGACAAAGGGCAGAAACCAGAGTTGGCTGCAGAGCAATGATTTTGGTGCGAAAAGTTAATTCTGGCAAATGGGTTGTTACAAAATTTGTCAAAGAGCACACTCATCCTTTAACACCTGGTAAAGGCAGAAGGGAGTGCATTTATGATCAGTATCCGGTTAGTTTTGGCTCTTCCATTTTACTATCTGGATATTATATTGCACTACTACATGAACTTTCTCGGAAAACCTTGTCCATTGTTATCTGTTATCTGCATAGTTATTAATAGCGAATAGTGCACAATAGCGCAAAGGGTCCTGGAGCAATAGCGCAAAGTGTAAAGGGTATAGCGCTATTTGACAGTAATAGCGCACACATGCGAACAAATAATAATGAATAAAAATACCCACATAACCCAAAAACAAATATAAAAGTTCACATTCACACAGCAAATTATAATAAAAAGACATTAAAGTGCACTGATAGTGACAATATAATCAATTAATGGCATCATCATCACCATTGCCATCACTCCCAACAGCCCATAGCGCCATATTTTGCTATAGCGCACTGAAAAAAGGAATAGCGACAGGGTCCGGGCTACATGCATAGCGTGCTATTACTAACTATGATTATCTCATACCAGCACTCTTCGGGATTTCATTGGAGTAGATAATTTTCAGAAAGTGAAATATAATCTGAAGAAGATATGATGCAGTTCTAGATTATGTCTATTCACATATTTTTGCACACTTTATTTCTAGGTTAATCCCTTCATAGCTGCATCATAGCTAGCGTTTAACTGTTTATGTTTCTGACACATTTCTGGCTGTTCAATTATATAAATCGATGCATTCGAATTTGTGATTAAATTAAATATTTTCCTTAATGTTTGATAATGCACCACCATTATTAAGAAACTTCAAAGATCAGTGCAAAAACCTGTGGGACTCTGAGTGTTCAATTATGATGGTTAAGTTGTGTTGAGAGGAGGCTGATCTGTAAGCATCATTAACTGCAAAAACCACTACTGTAATCTAGATATTTGGATCAGGTTATTTATTAAAAAGGAGTGTGGTTAGCTTCCTTATTTGATTGTTGAATTTTTTTTTCTAATTATGATGGTGCAGACGCTTTTGAATCTTGTACATGAATAAGAAGCTTTGGGATGTGTGACAATCAAAAGTCGGTTAGTGTGTATGTGTGTGTGTATTCATATGATTTCAACCAAAAGTTGGCTGAACTTAGAAGATAAAAGACCTTTAGGAAAGGCAAGCTGAGAGATCAAATAAATTTTTATGCACGTGTTTGTTAGTTTGGTTATATAGCCTTTTCTATTCATAATAGATTTTTGCATTAGTTAAATGTGGTTGTTTTAAAAATTATGGCTTTACAGGAATGTGTGGGATTGATATATTTTGGGTATTCATTTTAAATTTTATTCGAAGGTCATCCTCAGTTCTTATTCAGGGCTAGGAGTTTAACTTTAATTTGGAGTTCAAATCTCATTGTGATAAGAATCCATGCACTTAGATGTGTAAGCTCTTCGAGCTAACAAATAACCTGTAATCCTGTATATTTAGTTTTTCAATGTGAACAATCAAGGCTTTTTGTCTTTAATTTGTGCGATACTGCGATGCAATTGAAACCTATAAAATCTGAGGCTATGCTGGTTGGACTAAATCATAGATCCCTGATGTGCTAGGCTCTCCTATTTTGTTTGCTTTTTTTTTCTTTTTTTTTTTTTTTTGTACAAGTAATTTGCCTCATATTACCGGGCATGTTATGAACCACCTGAAGATTGGTCACGTAGGTAGAACTCACCCTTGAAAACTGGCATGCAAGGGGACGGTACCTAGGGACTATTAGGCTCTTAACAAGGTTGCAGGCAAAGTGGGATCGTAACAATGCCCCTCATTGAAGAGTCAACATCCTTGTTGGTCACGGCTAGCACACACTTTGGACCCTTGCCCGTTTACCGGGTCTAGGCCACCACTCCATGAGCCATTACTCTGAGTCTTCAGTCTTGCAAGATGGGGCTGGCTCTGATACCAATTGATATGAACCACCTAAAGATTGGTCACCTAGGTAGAACACACCCTTGAAAACCAGCTTGCAAGGGGAAGGTGCCTAGGGACCTATTAAGCTCTTGCCAAGATTGTGCCTAGGCAACGTGGGATCATAAGAAGGCCCCAACCCTAATATTAAAATTTAAACGAAGTGAGTTCTGCCAAAGTTCCCATCAATATTAGTTAATTAATTGTGGATCTCTGAAATAAGGAGAAATTTTATTCCATCTTTTGGTTTATCAAGCTGCCCCAATTAATTTAATCCAACAAACTATGATCATGTAGTACTCTCTTGTGGTTATAAGTCAACATGTAAAGCATTGAGCGGTAATATGTGTTGTTTGTATCTTCAAAATTTAAAACTTTGGATTATATGGATTCTTCTGTCATGATGCTGGAAGTTCACTGGGTCATATGGTGATCACATGCTACTTGCAAAAAAGTGCAAGGGAGCATTGTGAACCCCAATCCTCGACTGGTGTGTTGCCGCTCACATTTGAGATTCCTTGGTGGTAGATTTAGTGGCACTTATTTTATATAAGCTAACTGATGCAGAAAATTTAATTGTTGGTAAATTGTAACTGTTGCATAAGGTACCTAATTTTAAGGGACGAAATTTAGTTAGGTTTTGCAGGCAGCAAACAGAATTATATTTTAATGGCCATGTTTCATAGATTCTTAGTGCAAGTTTGTGTTTCACTTTGCTTACTTTTGGTGCAAACATGCAAAATAAACAATATGGTCTAGGCAGAGATGCATTATTTGATTCCATGCCCTTGCTCCTTGAGTTATTGTCCTTTGTTTTGACTTCAATGAAGTGATGGCACATCATTAATGAGATAATGTGGTGCCTATATATTTGAGAAATATAAAGCAGAACGAGTTTATAGTTTTTGTTTGCATTTTTTATTTGTTTTACTTGTACTATTTACTTGAATTAGTGCTGTAAATGAGTCAAATTGCTCGTGAGTTGGGATTTGACTCAATGTGAACTCTTTCATATGCTAAATGAGTTGGCTCAAAAATTGAATTACTCAAGCTCAAGCCAGGACGTCAAGCGCATAAGCTCTTGTCGAAGCTTGTTTAATTTAAGTTTCTTGCTCTTAACTTGTACCAAAACAAACGTTTTGATATAAAATTCCTTATGTCTTGGAATGTAATGATTGCCGTTGCCTTATGTCATCAACTAATTACTCTTAATCTCTTTTTCTATAGGGAATTTGAGCAGCTCATGAGCTGTTCGGACTTGTCAGCTCAATAAAAGCTCGTTCAAGATTAATTTGACTTCAAAACATGGCAAACTTTCTGATATTTGTTGACTTCTGTTCTATAATCATCTATTCTGAGCTTTACATTTTCAATATAAAGGAAAGCTAAGTGAATAATGTTGGTGCAACTAATAATCATTTAATTAAAGAACCAGTTAGTCTTATCACCGTGAATTATCTTCATGAGATTTTACTAAGTTACTGAAATGTAACACTAGCAGTATGATACTAAAGGTCAATCTATCATTAAACTCATGTTTTTCATAACATTGTTCTCCATGCACATTGTAACAGAGATGCGTAGTGCTTCCATCCCATTATGTTAGAGGAACCATCTCTTTCTATAAGCATGAGATCCAAATGAAACTCACAATTCATGAGATATTTAGATAATTATAATTGTGTGTGTGTATATTGCAAATGAAACTTAGAATTCATGAGGTTGTCTGTGTGTGTGTGTGAGCGTGTGGATGTTTTTCCTTTAAATTTTGATTGATGCTTTTACCCCACCTAATATTGGCTTTTTTTCTGTTAAGCATCTAATCTGTTAATTGGTCACTGGAGTGACTTGCACAGTTTGAATGAGTAAGGCTTAAATATACTTCTAATAATTTGCATTCTGTAATGTCTTGTCAAATAATCAATAGTGTACTAAACGTGCTGCCTGCATTTCTTCCTTGTCATTCGGTGACTTGCAATTTAAAACATGATATACCTATCTTTTCTATTGCAAATAACTTTTATGGCATATTTGTGGCAGAATGAACATGACAAAATCCGGGAACTATCACAACAGTTGGCGTTAGAGAAAAAGCGAGCAGCAACCTATAAAAGACATTTAGAATTGATATTTGAGCAAATCGAAGAGAACAACGAGAGTCTATCAAAGAAGATCCAACACATAGTGGACAGCGTGAGGGAGATGGAAAACAAAGAGGAGCAGAATCATGTATAGTTACAGCAATTCTTTATTTTCTTTGCTCCTTTTTTTGACCAAAGGGTTGGTATACAGAATGACTGTTGGAGAGTTACAGATGTTCCAAATGGGTTAGAAGTCACAGGCTGACTTGTTCTAGTTTCTTAGATGTCCAGATAGTTAGTTGAATATTAGTGAAAATATATTAAGTTAGCATCATTCAATTGGTATAATCTTGCTTCAAATTTTTGGAGCAAGAGGTGGGTGGAAGAAATAGACAGAGTAGATGTGTAGTTTTGTCCAATCCGTTTTCTGCTGAAATAGGAAAATGGACTTTCACTTGAGATTAAAAGAAAGTCATTGCTGCAATTTGCCTTTGCCTTCTTCTGTTCTATGTACAACTTCTTTAGGTTTCTTGTTTTGTATAGCAGGGAAAATGTATTTTTGTTTTGGCATATATAATTTTTTTTCCTCAATATATTTTGTTGCCTTTTATTGGGATGGCAATTCATTTCTGCTTTGTAAACAAATTGATGCTTATACAAGTAATTTCTTTCTAAATTTGTTCATTTGTTATAAATATGAATGTGTAGGATTTGAATTATACAAGATTCATTAAAAATGGATTATAATACTATACTTCATTTGTTCTAAATAGGAATTTAATAGTGTTAATGAGGCAAATGACGCGCATTTATAATACTCTACTTCATTTGTTCTACAGAAGTTAAGCTCCTCCATACATTCATAGCAACTCTAAACTAACTGAAGATATGGAAGGTTACAGTGTATAAAATGTGACACCCTAAATTCAACCAACGTGGTTTTTAACGTCATTTCATGCTTTAACACACATTTTCGTTTGGAATGTATCATATTTTATTGGATAATTGACTTAAATATGAAATATATGATTTGAATATGTTAAGAAATGAAATAAAATATGAAAACAAGTTATGTTTTAAGCTCGTTTATAGTCGAGAAGACGCAAACGAGGCCCAATTAGGGTTTTTTGGCACGCGCGACCGATAAAACGTCGGAAACGCGGAAAATGTAAATCAAATGAATTTGGCATTTTATGATTTGATTATTTATATGATATTAAGAGTTTTAGAACTCTAAAACTACGGCGACGTCGTACGATTTCGGTTCCGTAAATATCATCGAGGTTGCGAAGTCGGTTTCAGCCGCGACTGAACCGCAAACAATTTTTCGGTTCTGATTTCGACAAAACTTTAAATCTAAGCTTTTGTTATTACTTTAACATTAAAATGATGTGTTTGAAGTAAATTTGGGCCTGGAATTTGAAAGGGAAAGTGAAGGAAGAAGGAGGTGGAAGAAAATGTTATGTTAAGTTAAATATTTGATTTGTTTAAGTTAAAATAAGTAGGTGGTGTAAAGTTATGCATGTGAACTTGTTCCAGAGGTGAAGAGGAGCTGGAGAGAGGTGGAAACAGAGGGAAACAAGCTAGAATAGAAATAAAGAAAGACAGAGAGAAAGAAAGAGAAAAGAAAGAGAAGAGAGAGAAAAGAGAAAATAAGGAAGAAACCTTCTATTTAATACCTTCAGTGTGTCCTTAGGACGTGTAGGAGAAGTTTAGAAGTGATAGAAAGGAAAGAGACTGGCTGGAAATCGAAGGAGAAGCAAAACACAGTAGAGAGAGAAAATTTTCTAGGTTTGAAAACAGTGGTCGGGAAGGAACTTTAAGAGAGAATATCTTAGAATCTAGCGTGCATGGGGAAATTCCGACATGAGGGATCGATAGAGGAGGTGTAGAGGAAGAGTTTGGTGGTCGTAGCTCACCGGAAAGCGGCCGGAGGTGGATGGACGAATTGCTAGAAGTTGGTTCGAGGGACTAGAAATTAAGCAGAAACAGAAAGGATTCAGAGGTAGAGGAAGATCAAAATGGCAGAGGGATATGCGTTTTGATTAAAAGGCTGGCGTCAAAAGTGTTTCTTGCGTTTTGATAAGTAGGCAGTTGATCAAACAGCAGAGTTTCCTACGTTTTGATCCAAATTTCGCTTCCAGCACCTGAATTTTGGTAAAATCACGTTTTGACCCTCAAAACGGCAAAGGGATCTGCGTTTTGATTAAAAGGCTGACGTCAAAATGGCAGGATTTTCTGTGTTTTGATAAGTAGGCAGCTGATCAAAACAGCACAGTTTTCTACGTTTTGATCCAAATTTCGCTTCCAGCACCTGAATTTCAGTAAAATCACATTTTGACCCCTAAAGTTTCTGTCGTATTACTTTTTGGTCATTCTAGGCTGTTTTGCAATTATTTTCCTTACTTTTTGGTCCTTATATTTCTGTTTATTCATGTTTTTGCCCTAGAAACTTTTAAAATTTATGTTTGGGGTAATTACTTTCGGGTCCCTGTGGTTTGGCGCAACGAACTCGTAGGTCCCTCTATTTTGGAAATTATATCATCGGGTCCCTAACTTTTGAAATATTATACTCTCAGGTCCTTCCATCCAATTCTGTCGTTAGTCAACGAAAAAGTCAACGTTTTTTTTCAAAATGACCAAATTACCCTTTGGTTTATTTGAAT
>CANUEY010016880.1:0-14885 GCA_948099555.1 Croton setiger | reverse complement strand
AAACTGTGGGTCTCCTCACTGTAAAAATTAAAAATAACAAACTAGAGCTCGAACCTGAAACCTTCAATGTGTCAGATTGCACGATAACCAACTACACCACAACACCTTTAGTTTGTTAGACTGACGTGATAAGATTTTATTGTGTAAGGCACAACCATTCACCTTTTATCACTATAGCAATTATCTATTCTTTCAATTAAGATTTTATTAAATAACTACATATTTATTTTTTTATCATCCTAAACAAGTCTGAAGGTTAGAAGGGAAAGTTTAACTTTTTCAAAAAATTAAAAAGAGTTTACAGAAAATTTAATGTTTATTTGGAGAAACTAACAAAAATTAAAAAACTCATATTTTTTATTTGGAGAAATTAACAAAAATTAGAAAACTCGTTTCTGGACGGAAGGACCTGAGTATTATTTCAAACGTTAGAGACCCGATTACACAATTTCAAAAATAGAGGGACCCCAGATACATTAGGCCAAACCTCAGGGACCCAAAAATAATTACCCCAAAAAAATATGAGTTTTCTAATTTTTGTTAATTTCTCCAAAAAAATATGAGTTTTCTAATTTTTGTTAATTTTTCCAAATAAAAAATATGAGTTTTCTAGTTTTTGTTAATTTCTCCAAATAAACATTTTCTGTAAACTCTTTTTAATTTTTCGGAAAAGTCAAACTTTCCCTTTTAACCTTCAGACTTGTCTAGGATGATAAAAAAATAAATATGTAATTAGCTAATAAAATCTTAATTGAAATAATAATTGCTATAGTGATAAAAAGTGAATGGTTGTGCCTTACACAATAAAATTTTATGATATCAGTTTAACACATTAAAGGTGTTGTGTATCATGCAGTTTAATACATTGAAGGTCTTAGGTTTGAGCCTTAGTTTTGTTATTTTTAATTTTTACAGTGAGGGGGACCCACAGGTTTGATTTAAAATTGGGTTTAATTAAGATGACCTGATTCAAATAAACCATGGTTCGATTTAAATAAACCAAAGGGTAATTTTGTCATTTTGAAAAAAAATCGTTGACTTTTCTGTTGACTAACGCTGTTTCTTGACGGAAGGACTTGAGAGTCTATTATTTCAAACGTTAGAGACCCGATGATACAATTTCCAAAATAGAGGGACCCCAGAGTACATTAGGCTAAATCTCAGAGACCCAAGAATAATTATCCATTTCCTTCTGTTTAGATGTTGTTGTGAAATATTTTGATTTTAGCTTTTAATTTGTGGATCTATGTGATGACGAGCGACGACTTTTCCGATTTTAGATTAAAACCGAAAACTTAGATTTTTTTTGATTTGGAAAAACAAAGTGATAAAACACGTTTTGGATATTTGCCGAACTGGTCGGTCTTAAAAAGTGAGTCGCCACCCATCGGGATACCAGTTTTTTTAAAACCAAATTAATTTAGAAAAACAGACTCCGTTTTTAATGGACAAAGCATTTGATCGAAACCAAAGATTTGGGTAAAAGGGTTGGGTACGTTAGCTGAAATTACATTTCGGCTAACGCCCGGTTTTAAAAAAAACCGGCCTTTCAAACCAAAACCGTTTTCAATTTTAAGTCAAGTCGGTTATTATTTTTTTGAAAACGCTAAACAATGTTTCTAAGCGGTGATGATTAATGTTCGCGCAAAACACAATTAAGAAAGCAATTAAAATTTGCAGAAAATTACAATAAAATACTCAAAATTAATAAAAATTGCAAATTAACCCAAAAATAAAATTCATTCACTCTTAAACTAAACTATTCAAATCACAAATCATTCCAACATTAAGTCAATTAATAATCACAAGCATGCAAAACGTCTCATATAAAATGAATTACAAAAATGACCCTTAATTTTAACAAAACTTTAAACATGCATCACCCAAATACAATCATTCATTCAAAACATATTTTACCGCAATCAGCACCAGAAATTTAAACACCATCTAATTCCAGCAAACATAAGACTTAAAACTGTCAAAACTTCATTCTGAAGCTCATATTTTAATGAAATGACTATTCTGCCCTTCATGGCAACATTCATTCACAAACTGCCTTTTAACATGATCCAATCTTCTGCACTATTCATTTCACTACATAAATCAAATCTCAGTGCCAACATGTCATTCATTTTCATATAATCATAACAAAGCCTAACATTAAGTCTATTGCATGAACATATACTTCGGCAAGAATGTTTTTGATTTTGAAACAATTTTAATTGATTCTGGACAAGAAAGAGGATAGTAGGGATGAATTTAGCAGAACAGAAGCAAGAAATATTCCCATCTTTATCTCACACAAACATTTTTTAAGATAATTCAAAATCTTAATGAAGATCCAACCAAATCAGGATGCAAAACAATGGGAACAACATTTAAACATGCCTAGGATTCAAACTGAAATGCAAACAGAAAACATGCAGAAATGGGCAGCAACCGGAAGGAACAACACAAAAACATGCCTAGGATTTAAAATGCAAACAAAAAATATACAGAAATGAGCTGCAACAAAACAGAAAATTCAAATGGATCTCAAATAACCTTTAACAAATCTGTTCTACACTTTTAATCCAAAAGAGGAACCTATACCCATTTTATTCTCAATTTGCCCTTCCACAAATTCCTCCTCCTATTCTAACTACTTCAACACCTATACCAAATCTCAATGTCAACATACCATTCAACTTCATACAAGTCACAGCAAAACCAGACATCAATTATATCACTTAAATCTACATCACAAATGAGTATTCAATAAGCACTTTTTTTACCTTACAACAGTCTCAAACTGGTTCTGGATAAAGGTGAATGCGACACGGGTAGATGCAACTTTATCAGAATAAAAGCAGGCTAAAATGTTCCTATTTGTCATGTGTAAACAGTTAACAAAGAAGTTCTGGATTTTAAAGAATGTAGGACAACAAAAGCAACACATAAACCTACCTTAATATGGTCTTTCTAAAATGAATCAACTGAACAAAAACTAAACAGAACAGGATAAACCTCTTACATGAATCAACAGTTCAGATAAAAAATATAACAACCAGGATGCAGATTTGAAACCTAGAATGAGCTCAACAATCATAATGCAGATTTAGGCCTATCCTGTAATGTAATCACTCATGATAGTCCTATAATGTTCATTAATGCACACAAAAGATGACATTGGAGCCAAGAAGGACAAATATTCAACATACTACTCCACCATTAAGATCTAGAGCGTGATACAGGTTTATGCAGGTTAATGATGAATTGTAAATGAGTGGGGTTCCAGATCTGAACCTCAACCTACGTTTCTCTTTATCTGAATGAGTGATGAACATGAAATGGGATTATGGTTATAAGGACATTTGTTGGTATATGAAGTGTTTGGGAGGAAGGAACAGGTTATGTATTCTCTGCATAAATGGTATTACAAGCAGTTTATCTGAATAGGAGTTAATCTAAACAAGACCAGCAGACTAATCAAACAAGAAACCCAAAAGATCTCTGCTACACCTAAGTTCATAACTTGAATAAACAGATGACTCCAGAATCAATATCTAAACAATAAACAGATAATCTTTCAAGTTTTCTCATTATGATTCAGAACAATCAGTAAACGAATGATTAACAGAGATAACCAAATTTATCAGTCAAGGCAAAGTTAGAACAGGTTCAAATGCAAAAAGTATCTGAAATGAAATCTCTAACATGCATTCTGTTCATATATTATTAGGACAAATGAGCTATTCCATCCTGTTTATCTTTTTCATAATCGACAACATGACCACACCCAAATATGTAAAGACAGCAGGTGAATACAGATTTAGCTGGACTTGGGCACGATATTAACACCATTTAACAATGACAAGAACTCAAAGCAAAGCTAATACACAACTATCCCATTCCAAAATTTCCAGAATGCTCGTCATACAGAAAACCAACATGGAGAAACAAAAGGATCATTTACCTAAAGAAAAGACGAGCAATTTTTGAGTGCAGATTAAACATCTCAACCATGTCATTGACATGTTACCCAAAAGCAGAAAGTCAAGATTAAACATAATATCATGTTAATTGTTAGAGTCATCATTCCAACAATTGACAAATCATGGTATTATATTGTGACCTAAAATGTTCAATCCATATCTAACCCAACAAAGAACAGATTATTTCTCAAAACCAAATTAAAACAGAATCGATATAAACTTCAACAAGCGTTGACAAAAAACATAACGAAATAGCACTAACAGAAATTATAACTAACACTGAATCAACAAGCATTCAGTCTGGTTCCCAGACTGTCCCAGCCATTCTCAACAGTAAGCAGAACGAAATTAAATAAAAAGGGTTTTGATTATGGTACCTCAGATCAGCCAAACACAGCAATACAGAATCCCAGAAACCCAGCAACTCTTACAGCTTTTTCAACAGTTCAATACTCAACTCAGAAGCAATTCTTACAGAGGAAAGAAAATTCAAACTTCTTCGATTCACGATTTCAAATTAATTTTGAAATCCAGAATCGAAGTTCAATTACAGAAAACAGAAACTATTTTTTTTTAAGAAAAGTGATTACAGAAATTCTTGATTCCAGAAGAGCCTTTTCCAGAATGCTCTCGTTCCCCCCAATTCTCTCGAACGCCCCCCCCCCCCCCTCTTATAGCCTTCAACACCTCCTCCTTGACGCTCCCCTTCGTCCCCGCCTCCTTCAGTGCGCGTCCCTCCGGATCGTCCCTCTGCAGCTTTTTCTCGTCTTCGTCACTCCGTTTTGCTTTCTGTTACAGAAACGGACAAAAAAAAAGGGGACGTGGTCCTCTGCACCTCATTGTCTATCTCCCCTCCTTTCTCTTTTCGATTTCCCTTTTCTGATTGTCGTCTGTATTCTTTTCTTTGTTATTATTTTTTTTTCTTCCTAAAATTCAATACGGCGCCGTTTCAATACTCTGACTTAAATCTTGAATCGGACCTGTCCTGGTTCGACTCAAACTAATTTCCTCTTTCTTTCTGATTTTAATTTTGAATCGAACCTGTTCTGGTTCGATTCATTTTAATTTTCTTTTCTATTTTTCACCCCTGCACTTCTCAGAATTTTTGTTTTTACCCTCAGAACTTTATTTCCCATTTCAATTATACCCTTTATGCTTTCAATTCACCCCATCATCTTTCTTTTTCCTTCAATTCTACCCTTTTCTTCAATTTTTCCAAATTCAACCTATTTTCTTCATTAATTTTATTTTTTCCTCTAAAATCTAAAATTAAAACTTCATTTAAATATCATTTTTTTTAAATCATATTTTAACACTTTTTCCTTTTTTTTTTAAATGGAAATTAAAGTAAAACAAAATCAAAAACTAAAAATTCATCAAAAAAAGGAAATTAAATTAAAGTTGGGATTTCTTTCTTTTTTTCTTTTTCTTTCTTTAAAATCAAAAATTAAAAACAAAAAGACTTAAATATATATTTTTGAAGAAGAGGGAATTTTTTTTTTTGAAATTGAATTGGAAACACTTAAACATCTTGGGAAGGGAAAAACTTAAAATATTCTGGGAACTGAGCAAACAGGAGCTGTTTTTAAGAATTCTGGAGATCTCGTCGAGCTTTGGCATTCTTATCATCATTGGTACTTTTTGGGACAAAAATTAAGCGTCAACAACATCATATAAGTATCCATAGCTGGCCAATAACATATAAGACTGGAATAAACCATCGGTCAATCATATCATATAGGGATATGAAGATCAACCTGTAACATATAAGATCCGGAGATCACTCTGTATCATATAAGATCCGAAACTCATTTTGTAACATATTTGGCCCGTAGGTCCATTTGTCAAATCATATAGAAACCATAGGTTTCTTTTGTTAAATTTGCAAACACTGGTACGATGATCATGACGACTATATTTAAGTCTTGTGGAAAAGCATTTACACAGCATATATCTCATATCATCATATTTCATATAATCCATTAACCGGACTTCATTACCAATTCAAATAGCGTATATTTCCATATTCAATTCCATATAAGTTAACTGGTCAAATTTCAGTACCAACTCAGGAATCAAAATCATATAAATTCAATAATCATATAATTCCAATTGGTCGGGCTTCAATACCGATCTAACAGATCAATACAATCATATAATAACAAATTCATATATCTTAAATGAACGTGTTTCAATACCGATCCAAACAGATCAATATATCATATAATCACAATTTCGTATATCACAAGTGACCGGGCTTCATATCCGTCCATACAGTGCAATAAAAGCATATTTACAAATCACAAAGTCATAATCATAAACATGAGTAAGTGGGTTTACACTTACCGTACTGCTGTGAGTTTGGTTGGGTCTCGGGTAATTTACCCCGCCTTGCTCGAGTACTCGATGCTCTTATAATACACAACATAGCAATAATATTCAATTAATCAAATAAGAAATCCATATGTGTTATGATGCATGATTAAATATTTAATCCTCTGAAATAATTAAGTTCCAAAATCAAATCATATTATTTTCCGTGAATTTTAACCCAATCCGTATAAATTTCTATTTTAAAATCATTTAATATGATATTAAAAATAATTAACAAACTATATTTATCATATAATACTTATAATTAATAATAATTATAATTATCAAAACCAAAATAATCATTAATCAAATCAAATAATAAATTAAATCTAATTCTTAATCAAAAATATTTAACAAAATATTTAATCTTTAATTTGTAGGCCAAAAACAATCTCAAAATTAATTTCTAAGGTCAAAAACGGATTCAGGATGCCCAAATTAGGTAAGAGGGGTCAAAAATATAATTTATATATGTTTCTAGGGCAAAAACATAAATAAATAAAGTCAAAGGACCAAAAAGTAATAAATAATAATTGCAAAACTGCCCAGAAGGGCTAAACTGTACACGACAGATAATTTCAGAGGCCAAAACGGGATTTTAGCGAAATTCAGGTGCTGGGCGCGTTATTTTCCATCAAACGCAAGAATGACTATCATTTTGGCCGTTAGGTTAGCGACCAAAACGTAGCCTTCTGCATCGTTCCGGCCACGCTTCTTTTGATCAAAACGGCAGCCCTTGTTGCCGTTTTGATCTCCTTCTTCCTCAGATTCTGCTTCTGTTGCCCTAATTCTCGTGACTTTTAGCCAACTTCCAGCAGTTCGTACGTCCACCTCCGGTGACTTTCTGGTGACCTACGACCATTGTTCTCTTCCTTTACACCCCCTCCTTCGAACCATCGGGCTAGAATTCACAAAACTCTCTAGATTTGAAGATATAACCCCTCAAAGGTGGCTCTTCAACACTGTTTTCTACCCAGAAATTTTGAACCAGTTTTCTTTTTTCTTCTCCTCCTTCAATTTCCAACCACTTTATTCCCTTCCTATCACTTCTAACCTTCCCCTAACACACTAAGGAACATACTGAAGGTGTTAAATAATTGATCTTCCCTCTGTTTTCTCTTTTCTCTTTACTTTCTCTCTTTTCTCTTTCTTTCTCTCTTTTTGTTTTTGCCTGAAAACCAGCAGCTTCCTCATCTCTTCCATCTCTTCATACCTCTCTCCAGACACCTAAGCACTCCTAGAACAAGTTTACACACTTACTTTACACCACCTACTTCAGTTTTACCTTAAATAAACAAAATATCTTACTTAACTTAATCTTCCACCTCATTCTTTCTTCACTTTCTCTTCTTTGTTTCTGTCCATAATCTCAGCACCAGTTTTAATTCACTTTTATAGTCAAAATAATAAATATAACACATGTTTGAAGTTTCGTCAAAATTGGAAACAAAAAATTATTCGCGACTCGGTCGGGGGCCGAAATTGACTCCGAAACCTCGACGATATTTACGAAACCGAAACCGTACGACGTCATCGTAGTTTTAGGGTTCCAAAACTCTTAAAATCATATAAAATAACATATGATAAAATATCAAAATCATTTACTTTATATATTCCATGTTTTTTACGTTTTTTGGTCGCGCGAGCCAAAAACCCTAATCTGGTCCCGTTTGTATCTTCCGACGGTAAACGAGCTTAAAACATAAATTTTTTATCATATTCATTTTATTCTTTATCATATTCAAATCATATATTTCATTTCAAATCATATATCAAATTTAATATGATGCATTTTAAATTAAAATGCATGTTATGTATGAAATGACGCCGAAAACGACATAAGTAGGGTTTGGGGTGTCACACCAGGCTTGAGTATTGATCCAAACAGTTTAATCTCAAGGTAAATCGTCTTTTCATAAACAATTTATGGAACAAATAAAATAAGTAAGTTGATGAAGGTCTTTCCCGATTCTGGACTTTTCGATTTTCGTGTAAACCGGAAAGATAAAAAGATATGTTTTTAAAGTGATAAAACATTTCTTGGATCGGTGCCGAACTAGTCGGTCTTAAAAAATGTTTTTCGAGTCGCCACCCGTCGGGATCCGGTTTTATTTAAGAACAACCAATTTTTAATTTAAAAAAAAAGTTGACTCCGTTTTGTTTTGGATAAAGCAAGGTCTGAACCGAAAGATTCTGGGTAAGAGGGTTGGGTACGGATTTACCGGCCTCTCAAACCAAAAATTGTTTTCTAATTTTTAAGTCAAGTTCAATTATTTTCGAGAAGCAACTAAGCAATGTTCCAAAACGGTGATTAAAATCGTTTGCGCACAACATACACCGGAAAGCAGTAAGTTGCGGAAAATAAACACCCTAAAATCTAATTATTCTTTCTCCGATTCCGGAGAAAATAATTACAATGCGGTCCTATAAATTTACATTCTACCCAATTTGATCCCAAATTAAACCCAAATCCCAAAAATAAGCAAACTAAAGCAAACAAGGAAAAAATACAAAATGGTCCTCCAAATTTTAGAAAATTGCAAATTAGTCCCTAAGTTTGGAAATTATCAAAATAAGCTATAAAACATATCAAATCAACTAAATAATCAACTAAACATGGAAAAACAACCTTTAAAAGCAAATCATGCAAAATTACGATTTAATCCTTAAAAAGTTTCAAAATTACAAATCCGCCCCAACTTTAAATTCTACAATCCAACATGCTTTTTATGACATCTGCCCCAAATAGCTTCAATTCTCAACACAAACAAAATTCAGCAAAGATTCACATATTTTTGATAAATCTCAAGTTTAGTTCTCATATTTCAAAAATTCTCAAAACAGTCCATCAACATTCCTTATCCAGTTACTTTGGCCCTCATACACATGCAATTCTCTAAACATACGATCTGGACACTAACAATGGCACGATCTGGACACTAACAATGGCAAAATGACAGAAACAGCACACAAACTCAACTCAAATTCATAATTAGCTTATGCAAAAATAAAATTCCAACAACCTGCCAAGTATTCAACAAGAACGTGCTCAAACTGTTTGACTTCAGTTTTGAAATAGCAACTAATAAAGCAATAAATAACAAACCTTAACTGATTTCAAATGGAAAAAGTATGCTGAGTAACTGCCTCAACTTAAAGCCTTTGGACAGAAATGATTCACTATGTGTCTAAACATGCAAGCAACATTTTGATAGATATACATCATCAACATATGATCCTTGTGGAGGCAAATTCTATTTCTATCCAGCAAAATGAACTATAAACTTGACCTCTTGATTAACCACTTTGACATTTTGATTTCTAACCCAACTATTGACCAATGATAACTATCAATGAGGATGCAGAAACAGAAACATGAGTGTACAACAGCAACCATACAAAGATGCAGCATGACCAACCTCACTTGAGCCACAATATAATAACATTAATGCATAATTCTTAAACCTAATTGCATTCTATTTCATATCATATCTCGTAGCATGAATTTAAAATGAATTGTGATGAATTGACATGTGACCCAGCTTCAGACTAAGACTTCAGGTGTAATGAACAGATACAGAATCATGAAAACAAGCAGATCCAGACGTTGTGTAATCGTGGAATCAACATATAAAAGAAAATTGTTACAGGTCTTGGTAGTAGACGAATCACATAATCAACAGAACCACAGAAAATCTCACAGAAATAGGTTGCCACATTTAGTTCATATTTAAATATATATCTACAAAATAAGCAAATTTATGATAATGGAAGACAATTCTGGCCTAAATGCAGTCTAACAGCAACCTAAATGACCCACATGATATGCATTAGAACAAAATCACAACGACAATATAAAACCCAAAATGACCTGAACATCCACAAATGATCATCATTAAGGGCAACATAAACCAACAGTATAGGCATACATTTCGTAGCAAGCAAATGGAGTAAAGGGAGGCAGGATAAATGAGACTGAAAGTTAAACAACACTTGTCAGCAGAAACCCCATTAAACATAACAAAAGCATAGCCTTAAAGAACATCAAGACATCCATAGACAGAAGGGGGTAACAGCATAACAACTCAAATATTATTCCCAAACCCAGCAGATTTAACCTTGATCATCAACACAGAAATAAGGTATTTAATCTGATTCCCAAATTAGGCCATCAAAATTCAAAAATAGTCTGATACCTTTGATATGTGACACAATGAACAACAAATATCATCAAATGAACACACAACATTCAATATTGTATTTCAATAATCAAATTAATTTTGGAGGGACAAAAGTAATAACATTATAATTATATCTAAACAAGAAAATAAGAAAGCATCAGAAACAACAACACATCACAGCAAAAACTTAATTTGACAGGAACTGCAAAATCAAAAATAAGGCAACATCTATATTCTCAGCAGATTGAGTTTCATGGAACTAAGATAAAAAACACAGAAACAAAAGCAAAACCACATTTGACAATAAGATTAACAGAATAAATTTATGTCCTCAATCTGGTTCCCAAGCATCTCTAATCATTTTAAATATAAATTGAAAACGAAACAAAAAAAACTTTAGAAGTACCTCAGAATCGCCAGTGATTGTAGAACGAATTCCAGTATCCTTTACACCCTTCTCAACTCAGTGTTTAAAAAAAAATCGAAAAACATAAATGGTAATTGAAAAATGTTTCAATCTTGATTTCAAATTAATTTTTGAATTAAGAGTTTGAAATTTGTTTTTACAGAAATCAAAAAGCAAAATTCTCTAATCTCACTCTTACTATTTAATTTTCCAGTAGAGGCTTCTTTTTCCTCAATCCCTCTGTGCTCTCTCCAGAGAAGTCCCCTCCGTCGGAACCGAACCCCTCTTCAGAAATCCCTCCTGCCTTTATAGGCTTCAGAAAATCAGTTCTCCCCATTCTGTTCTGCCTCAACTACTCCAACCCACTGTGGAGTGATTTTCGGCTGTGCTTCCAACCACGATCCTGACTGTTTTTCCTTCGTCTCCATCGTGCTTCTGTCGTGCCCATTATCGCCCTCCTGCCTTTGTTTCATTCTTTCTTCTTTCGTCTTTGTTTGTTTATGATACATGATGAAGGGAAGAGAACGGCAGCGTTTTGGCTGCTATTCCCTTATATTTTTTGTGTCTCCCACGTCCAAAATGGCGTGAAACGTTAATGAAACGACGCGTTTTGAGCGGCTAGATCCAGAGGTGATTAATTCTGAATCGAACCAATCTCGGTTCGATTCAGACCTTCTTCTAGTTCCCCCTTCCCTTTTTAATTTCTCCTCCTTTCACCCTCATTTCTTATATTTCTTTTTCAAATAAACTCTTCCTTCCCATTTAATCCTCCCAATTTTTCCTTCCTCTTCTTATTTTCTTCAATTTAGTCATTCTTCTCTTTCACTAATTTTAATTTTTCTTTAAAATTGAAATTAAAATCTAAAATCATTTTTAACATTTTCATTTTTAAAATAAGATAAAACAAAATTAGAATTAAAATTCAACAAAAGGAAAATTAGATTAAATTTTCTTTTTTCTTTTTCTTCTTTTCTTTTTTTTAATTTCTTCTTTTTTTTAAAAGCTCAAAAATTGGAAATTAAATAAAATACTTAATTATATTAACAGAAGAAGAATTTTGGGGAATACTTTTTTGGACTGAAAACATTAAAAATATTTTGAAAATTTTCATTTTTAAAATAGAAAAAACAAAATTAGAATTAAAATTCAACAAAGGACAACTAGATTAAATTTTCTTTTTTCTTTTTCTTCTTTTCTTTTTTTTTTTTTTAAATTTCTTCTTTTTTTTAAAAGCTCAAAAATTGGAAATTAAATAAAATACTTAATTATACTAACAGAAGAAGAATTTTGGGGAAGAATTTTTGGGACTGAAAACATTAAAAATATTTTGAAACAGAGAAGAGCTGAGCTGCTTCGGAGTTCTGGAGATCTCTTCGAGCCTGGATGTTATCATCATTGGTACTTTTTGGGGTAAAAATTAAGCGTCAACAGTTTGCCCCCACTTTGATATAAATTGTGCTTTACAAAATTTTTATCAAAGTAATAATTGACGCTGAGATAGAGATACTTACCTCAGAGTTTTGTTGATCTTGAATAAAGCAGCTTTTCCGCTTTACTCCTCTCATATTTTGATGGCAAACCTGACACTACTGAACCCAAATCCTTTCTGACGATGAACCCAGCACTACTGATCCTAAATCCTGATGGTTTCTGACAATGAACCCAGCACTACTGATCCTGAATCCTGATGGCAAACCTTATCTGAAGACGAACCTAGCACTACTGATCCTGAATCTTGATGACGAACCCAGCACTACTGAACCCGAATCCTTTCTGATGATGAACCTTATCTGAAGACAACCCAGCACTACTGATCCTGAATCATGATGACGAACCGACACTACTAAACCTGAATCCTTTCTGAAGATGAACTCAGCGCTACTGATCCTGAATCATGATGACGAACCCGACACTACTGAACCCGAATCCTTTCTGAAGATGAACTCAACACTACTGATCCTGAATTCTGATGACGAACCTTATTTGAAGACGAACCTAGCACTACTAATCCTGAATTTTGATGACGAACCCGGCACTACTGAACCCGAATCCTTTCTGAACCCAGCACTACGGAACCAAAGTTTTGGCGCTTCCTCTTTTGAAGTCCCACCGAGGTCGTACCATCCCTGATTGGAAATGGCTCCTCCACATCTATCGAATCCGGTGCTACGAAACTCGAATCCTTGACCCAGCACTACAGAACCCAGATCTTTAGCGCTTCCTCTTTTGAAGTTGCACCGAGGTTGTACCATCCCTAATTGGAAATGGCTCCTCCACATCTATCGAATCTGGCGCTACGAAACTCGAATCCTTGACCCAGCACTATAGAACCCAGATATTTGGCGCTTCCTCCTTTGAAGTTGTACCGAGGTCGTACCATCCTTTATTGGAAATGGCTCCTCCACATCTATCGAATCCAGCACTACTGAACTCGAATCCTTTCTGAACCCAGCACTACGGAACCTAGGTTTTGGCGCTTCTTCTTTTGAAGTCGCACCGAGGTCGTACCATCCCTAATTAGAAATAGCTCCTCCACATCTAACGAACTCGGCGTTACTAAACCCGAATCCTTCTCAAATCTGACACTACAGAACCCATGTGACACCCCAAACCTTAACCTACGTCATTTCGACGTCATCACATGCATTTTATGCATTTTCAATTGAAAAGCATTTGTCGACGGCCCGATTTTGCAGACTCGCCCGGTCGGCCCTCGCCCGGCCCGTTTCGGGGAACCGGGAGAGGTTTTGCAAAATTTCTTTTTCGTTTTCGGTTTGAAAACAGGTAAAGGCGATAAAAGCCGTTTTGAGGTTGCGGTGCCGAACTAGTTGGTCTTAAAATTCGTTTTGAGTCGCCACCCATTTCGGGAACCGGTTTTTAAGAAAAACCAAAAAGATTTGACTCCGTTTTAATTTTGGATAAGGCACGATCCGAACCAGAAAAATTCTAGGTAAGCGGGTAGAGTTCATTAGCCGAAATTTCATTTCGACTAACGCCCGGATTAACCGGCCTCTGAAACCAAATTTGATTTTCCGAAAATTAAAGTTAAGACTGATTTATTTGTGAAAAAAGCAACTATCGATGTTCCTAATCGGTGATAAAAGCCGTTTGTAAAAATCACATAACAGAAAGCAATAAATTGCGGAAATTTAAATTGCGGAAATATAAACAGCCCTTAGTTCTAAATTATTCTTTCTCCGATTCCCGGAGAAAATAATTACAAGCGTCCTAAAATTTACATTCTACCCGAATGATATCCGAAATTAAACCCAACGCCAAAAATTAACAATTCTAAGCAGAATATGAAAAATTGCAAATTAGTCCTCAGACTTTATAAAAATTGCAAACAGGTCCTCGGGAGGGAAAATTGCATTTCGGCACATAAAATATCATAAAACAACAAAACAATATACAGGACACACAAAAGATGTTTATTTAAACAAATAAATGCAAAATATGGAAAATTACTTTTTGGCCCCCATATTTTGCAAAATTACAAAACAGCCCCAAAAAGTTATTGTTATTATAAAAAACAACAACAAAACAGTTTTAAACATACAAAACATGCTAAATTATCAATTTGGCTCAAATATGGAAAAATTATGGTTTTAATCCTCGGATTTTGTAAAATTACAATTTTGCCCCAAAATCCACTTTTCATTGCAATCTCACTCAGATTGACCTCATTCCATACCAAAATGACCAAACATTTAACAAGACATGCAAACTCAACATTTGGGGGCAATTATGTAAAATTACAGTATTGGTACCTTAATTTTATCAAATTTATAAAACTGCCCCTCACATTTTATTTTACTTCAAAACTGTCCCCTAGCATGCATTTCTGCCTAACACATTCTGGACACAGCAGCCATAACTCAAAATTGCAGATTACACATACATTTGAGGTTCATATGATTTCAACATAAATTTTATTCCATTGGAGACAGA
>CANUEY010016802.1:0-15181 GCA_948099555.1 Croton setiger | reverse complement strand
TCTTTTTTTTTTTTTTTATTTTATATATATATATAGATATATATATATATATATATATATATATATATATATATATATATATATATATATATATATATATATTTTCTTAGCTTGAAATCTCTCCAAATCTTAACGAACACCAGTAATAATTTCCTAAATAAAAGAAACATTAATAATAAAATAAACTAATAGAAAAAGCAGAAATTGAAGGACATGCAAGATTTGAAAGAAGAATGAAATCAAGAAAGTCAATCTTAGGAAAACCCTTTTAAAATCTAGCCATCCAAAATGAAAATAAACTTCTGAATCCGCCATTATTATTCATCACAGTAACTATACTTTTTTGCTTATAAATACCCACCCAAACCCACAATTCAATCATACCATCCAAACTTAGCTAATTTCATTAATTATAATCTTCTATAAAATCTTCTTCTATTAACCTCTTCACCTTCTCTTTCAACAACAATGGCAGAAACCCTAAGATCATGCACATCTGCTTATTTTTTCTTGATTCTAATTACTTCCTCCCTTCAAATTCTGATTACACAGTCAAGACCCATTAAGCCAAAAGCAGAAATTCCAGTCACTAGCTCCGGTCCCGACGATTTCCGACCTACGGCTCCCGGTTATAGCCCCGGTGCTGGTCATCCAAAAAAACCAGTCACTAGTTCAAATGTTGAAGATTCTGTTAAAGAATTTAAAGTTGGCAAAAATGAGAACTTGCACCAAAATATGTTAACTGAAACCGCTACTGGTTCAACCACAAATGATTTCCGACCATCACCAAGTTATAGTCCTGGTGTCGGACACCCAAAGACGGTGGTTGTCGCTAGTTCCAACGTTGGAAGTACTATATCAACTCGCCATGCAGACAGTGACGTAGCTAGAGAAAATTATCAGTGGAATCAAAATAATTACAAGCTCACTGAAGCAAAAACTGAGTCAACTCCAAATGGTTTCCGACCAACAGCTCCGGGTTATAGTCCGGGTGTCGGACACCCGAAGACAGTTGTTACTAGTTCTAACATTGAAAATCCTATAACTGGTTCAACTCCTAATGATTTCCGACCAACAACCCCTGGTTTTAGTCCCGGCGTTGGCCACCCTAAAGAGCTAAAAGTCACCAGCTCCGATGGTATTAATGACTACCGGCCGACGCAACCTGGTCATAGCCCTGGCGTTGGCCACAAAAATGGCTTCGAACCAAATCCATAAACACTTATCTAATAATGCACATTGATAAATATTGGGATTGATAAGATATATTCCATTTGGTACGTAAATTTTATGTATATACAAGTTCATAAATTTGCCTAGCTCAAAAGGAACATTAAAGAATAGTTTATCCATTTCTTTAGTAAGAGATGGGTTATTGTATGTATAAGTAAATAAAGATATTCGCATTTGGTTTAATTAATTAAGATTATGGGTCAGTAATAAATTGTATTTATTATAATTTTTCTTTAATTAGCAATAGCAATTTATTGATTAGAGCCAAAAATAAACCCGAATTATAATCCATATTTGCAAATTCTCCCCTCAAACATTTGCCTCATATCTTAGAATCGGATTCTGCCAATGCAATCTCGTGGGTCAGTAATAAATCTTCAGCTCCCTGGCAGTTATGGGATACTCTTTATGACATAGAAGCATTGGTGCGAGGTTTCAAAAACTTAACCTTCACCCACATCTACAGATCAGCAAACCACTTTGCAGATTCCCTTGCCAAGAAAGGTGTTAATAGAACAACAGATTTTAGTGCTAGGTTGTCAAACC
This sequence comes from Croton setiger, assembly GCA_948099555.1. Taxonomy (NCBI): domain Eukaryota; kingdom Viridiplantae; phylum Streptophyta; class Magnoliopsida; order Malpighiales; family Euphorbiaceae; genus Croton; species Croton setiger. The sequence goes on along the minus strand of CANUEY010016802.1, from coordinate 13,402 downwards.
TGCTGTAATCTTTTTTCAGGTGTAATTTTCTACTCATTAATTAATAAAACAATTGCTTATAAAAAAAGGGTAATTAATAATAAAAACTAATAACTTTTGCTGTTAAAAAAAAATATTTTAGACCCTAAATTTGTGTTTATTTGATGACTTATTATGCTTAAAAGTAAGCTTTTCACTTGTTTTTATATATTTTGGTTTGGGTTGATTAGATATGATGCGTAGCATATTTGAAGAGTGTTTGAGCAAAAGAACTAATGCTGGATGATTTCAATATTAGTAAAATAGCACTTTTTTATATTTTTAGGTTGTTTCCTTTATTATTATGTTCTTCTGTCACCGTAATATCCTTTTCCGGCGAACTACTCTCTACGGTGGTGGTGATGGCTGAGCTAGGAAAAAGTGTTTTTTTTTTTTTCAATTCTGCCCCTCATAAATAGCCCTTGAATTTTTACAAATAAGCCCATTTAGTAACTGAAAATATTTATTAATAAAATATTTATTTATATTTACAAATATTGAATTATATTGTTTAGGATATTGACATATATTAATAAATATTAACAAATACTAAGTTATATTAAATAATATTAACAAATACTGAATTATATTAAATAATATTGACAACTACTGAATTATATTGACTAATATTGTTTAGATAATTGACATATACTCTAAATTATATTGATTGATATAGTATAGAATATTGACATATAATGATAAATATTGACAATTACTGATGATTACTTTTTCAGTTGGAAACTGTTCAGTTGTGGCACCAGTTATTTCCTCCAATCATCTGGTGAAATTTAGAAGAATTGTAAATTATATTGATAAATATTGACATTTATTGATTTTATATTGTTTTTTAACTTTTTTTGTTAATTAATTAAAATAAATTAATATTTTTTAACAAATGGATAGTAAATTTAATGTGCTATTTTGTCAAATAAAAAGTCAAAATGTGTTATTTCACACATAATCCTTTATTTGTGAAATTTTAATAAACAGAATATAGATAATTTATAAAAAATTTATGAATAAAATATGAACACATATCATGTAAAATTTTAAAACTATTTGTAAACATTTTGTAAACATGAACAGCAATTTTTTTAACAGAATTATTTTTGAATTTTGAAATGTACTATCCTTTAATCTAATTTTAACATTAACCAAAATTAAAAAGAATAAAAATAGAAAACATAAAGAATATTCTTTATATGTCTTACCAAGGATATTCCTTTTATTTTAAGTATGGAAGGGGAAGGTCCAACCATGGTTATCAAACAAAAATGAATGCATACACATATATAAGAACATGCATGCACACTCCACCATTTTAATTAATTACATTAATTTAAAGTTATACCTCGACAAAAACACATTTTTTACAACTGACAATTCATACTTTACTAATTTTTAATAAAAATATATAATTATAATTCAAAATAATTTCAATTAAATCAATGAGTAATGTGTTACTATTCTATCTCCTTTATTTAAAATTTTTATTAAAAATAAAAATATATAATTCTATGAATGTTATACGTAAAAATATTGTTTTTTAAAAAACAAAAAACAAGGGGTTATACGTAAAATAATTAGTAAAAACATCATATAATTTAGTCAAAATTAAATCAAAATAAATGAAAATGAAAATTAAATTCAATTTTAATTAAGAATTTTAAAGAATATATACCAAGTTGATTATAACTTTACAACTAAACTGACAACCACGCATAAAAATACTAAGTATCATGTGAAATTTGATCAAGAAGAGAGTGCATTACAGATTACCAAGTTCATGTTGATATTTAATTTATAATTATAATTAGCAAGTTGTATTTTGTAGTAATTAATTTATAATTAATTATAGATTAGCCGCAAATCTTTGGAGAGCTGGATACAGTTGAATCCTATACACAGGAGCCGCCTATATCACCTAGATTCCATTCTATGTTTAAAAAAAAACCTAGATTCCATTAATGGAGATTAAAATAGTAATTAATTATGTTTCTGTAAATTAATTAATTATTATTTAAAAGGGAATCAAATTGCAGACAAATTGAAGAGTCAAAAGTTTTTCATGTGCAGTACTTAACTTTTCTTTTTCTAACATTTCTAGGTTAAGACCATCAAATCTCTCATTAGCCACCACTAAATATTATTAATACATAATTAATAATAATTAAAATATGTTTAAATTTGTCTTATAAACTAGAGAGTCATGTGATCAGAGAATCTATGGAATGTTCGGCCGAACATTCTATGGGAGTTGTTGGAAAATAACATTTTTAGTAATTAACTTAATATAATTATCATTACTAATTAATTAAGAATTTTTAAATCTCTTTATAATATGCTCTTAAATTGATTAAGACGAGATTAATATATTAAATAAAAAAAAATAATGGAAATAAAATTGTTTAAACACTTTTTAAAATTAGATTAATATATATTTAAAATGATAGAACAAGTCGCAGACCATACATAGTGGAAGAAAGCAGGCCAAGACAAGAGAATCTCTCCCCATTTTCTTGGGTCAGCCAGGTTTTGTTGTCCTTAAAATAATAATCCACGTGCGAGTTGTACAAATTGTGCGATTTCACAATTATTATTATTTTCAGTTTTTTTTTTAAAAGGAAACAAAATATATAATATGTGTAATTCTTTGGTCAATATAAGAAAGAAATATTGTCACCCTATATTCTAACCTAAGTATCAAAACAATGTCGTTTTATTAAATGATATCATCAACTAATACACCTACAGCTGCCAATGGTTGATTTCTTACGTTGTTTGACATCGCCAGCTAATACACTTACAACTGCCAACTGTTGATCTCTTATTCGTCCACGTTGTATGATATCACAAACTAATATATTTACAACTGTCAACTGTTGAACTCTTATTTATCCATGTTGTATGATATCACCAATTAATATGTCTACAACTACCAACGATTGAACTTTTATTCGTCCACGTTATATGATATCACTAACTAATACGCCTACAACTGTCAACTGTTGATATCTTATTCGTCCATATTGTACTAGTTGTTCTATTTATAGTCGTTAAGACTCTTCTTTCTTTTTTATAGAAATCAAACCTCTAACATTGGTTAAGGATAAAGACATTTATCAAAATATTTATGATGTATTATTTGAAATTATTTGTTTTATTTTTAAATAATTTTGTAAAAAATAAATTTTTTTTATATATATAAAAACAACGGCCTTTGAACTTATGATGGAGGCGCAAAGGTAAAGCTGTCAGTATTGCCCTTTATATTATAGTATCATATAAAGGACACAAGTCCTTCCAAAGGGCAATGACCTTAATTGTTGTGTCCATAACCCTAATTTTTTATTACTACTATTTTTAATTTTATTTTTTAAAGTATAGTTCTCATGGAATCTTCCTAGAGGTTTGGAAATTTATTTATTTTTTTCCATTTATTTACAATATAATAATTTTTTAAATTAATTTGTGGCCTTGATTTCATGTGCTACTGCCCTTAGTATTGTTCTCTTTAAATACGGGTCCAAGCAAAGGATTTTATGCATCTCAAAAGCCTGAGTTCACTTAGAACTTCAATACAATAGTTCTTTAAGTGATCTCAAGCTTAAAAAAAAGTATGGCCAATGCAACTTTTTCTTGTTTGATCTTTTTTCTGATGATCTTGTCTTATAATCTTGTATGTATCGAAGGAAGGTCATTGAAACTAAGGAAAGATTTGGAGTGCGTCGATTGCTTCACTGACGATGGTCTGGCGAAAAGCCTGTCGGGAAACCCTAAAGGAAGCAATGCAAGTCAAGGTCAAAATAGTACCGATAAGCAAGATGTGTTTGCTCCAAATGAAGGAAATGTTGATGCATTTAGACCTACAAATCCTGGTCATAGTCCTGGCGTAGGTCATTCTGTTCATAACTAATAAATAATTAAGGCTTAATCATTTGGTGATTTGCAATGTTATTTGTGTATTTGGGAAATATTAATTAGTACTTAGTAGTAATAGCTAGTGTTGTAGAATTAAGTCTTAGGGTATGGTTTCATTAGCTAGGGTTTTAATAATGTTGATTAAGGTAGGTTTTATTGTATTATATGTATTTTAGTGTCCATTTTTTAAGGTATGAAGTTTTTTGAATTAATGCATGTCCAATTTTTTCAATTATCTCTATTTTTCTCTTTGATATTACTACAAATTATTGACATAATATGCCCAATATAATACAAGTGTTTGATATGAGTGGTTCGGTACTCTTACCCTGTACATAAAAGTTTGAGGGTTCAATTATTGTAATTGGGAAAATTCTTATTACGAGAAGTTAACCTCTTAGTGGATCGATTTGATGCAAAGCAGAATTAAGATAAACCTAATGTTTAATAACTCTTTTAATTTAATCCAAAAAAAAATTGTAATAAATATATTTTTAATAAATGTCAAATATTTTAAAATATTAAGTACATGTGATTTTTTAGAAAATATTAAATAAATATCACTTTTTAGTTAATATAAATATGCATATTTATTTTCTATATAAGTAATATGCATATTTACCAATATTGTGAATGGAAAATACATGGAAATATGTGTTTTTATTATAAATATATATATTTACCTATATTTTATTAGTAAATGCAAAACAGAAAATGATATTTACCTAATATTTCAAACTTATTAATATCTTATTAATATTTTGTTATAATAAAAATTACAAAAAGTGACTTTTATTAAGCTAAAAAAAAATAAGCACTCCTATTATACAAAAGAATTTGCTTAGTTTTTCGAGAAAAATCTAAATGAGAGCCTTAAACAATCTTCAAAATATTCAACATCAAATAATTAATGTTATGGCTAATCATCGATCAAATAAAGATTCCATACAACTACCTTGCGTGCAATATATAATTTGGTTATATTTATAGTACTTCCCTCTTATGTGGATCACAACAATATCCTCAACTAAATATAATGGGGAAAAAAGTTGTATAAAATCCCTAATATATTATATAATTAATTAATTAGTCGGTCTTATTTTATAAATTAACTAATTAACTGTCATATTTCGGAACTAAAGGTTGCCCCGGTTCTTATTTTAGTAGAAGTGCTAGCGCGGAACCAAAGCATAGGCATAAAAGGATACCGAAAATGAACATATTTCGGAACTAAAGGTTGCTCCGGTTCTTATTCTAGTAGAAATGCTAGCGCAGAACCAAAGCATAGGCATAAAAAGATACCGAAAATGAAATTGGGTGGTATGAATTTACATTATAATCACTCAAATAATCTGAGATGTTACATGGGACATCCCTTCTTGTAATAGCTATTATTTTGACATGAAACACCTAAAATTGATAATTAACAAAAAAAAAAAAAAAGTTAACAACTAATCCTTCCGCCCCAAAATTATTAATTTTAGTTTACATTTTATATTGTTTGTAAAGAAAATATTTTTATACTCAATAGAATATAGAAAAAAAAAAATGGACCCCTCATTTAAACTAAAGTTTATTGGACCTCCTAACTCCAAAAAAAAATTAAAATTAATATATGAATAACATAACATAATAAGCTTAAAATTAGTTGGCATAGAAAGAATTAATTCTTTATATATTAATAGTAAAAGTACTTTTAAGTTTAAGTTGCTTAATCTCACCATTAACTAACCACAAAGGAATCTTTGATTTTTTGGTGGCTAATGACCATATATTAGCTTGCATACTTTTTGAAGATTGTTCAGAAATATATATATAATTAATTAATTAATTAATATAAATAAAACTAAGATTATAGTTGTAAAGCCCTAAAGTACAGGGAGTAACCGTCCAAATTAATAAACAGTGTAATCATGTTAATTATAATTAGTGGGGAGGTGCAAATGGCACGAATGGCCTATGTTTTTCAAAACCTAGGAAGTGCAAGTGCAACCCTTTGAGCTGTCCAAAGGTGAAGATTTTGTCAATATTAATTAAAAACACCAAATTTAATTTTTGAAGAAAAAGCTAAATCGAATAACGCGAACTATACAATAAAAAGCAATTTCTTTTTAGCGTTAAATTAATGGCAACAGTAGTATTGATAAAAATTGAACTCATTTTACTACTGTTAGTACTGAGTTAAATTTTTTCTCTTATATAACTAATTAAGAAAAAACACTTAAAAAAAATTAAAATACATTATGATTGGTTTAGTGTGAATGTATCTCATATGCTCTCGAACGTAAACAATAATTTTTAAATATTTGGAATAAAACCTCCGCTGATTATTAATAAGAGTAGCTATGATTTTTCAATCCATTTTATTTTTTAAATAACCGAATCGGAAAAAAATTTTATTCCAAAAATACCCTTATTTTTTAAAAATATTTACTATTAAGAAAAATAAATAATTAGGAGACATGTATATAATTTAGCTTCTCTTACTTTTGGAGGTGTGTTGATTAGTGGTAGTTGCATATGGGCCAGTGAGGCAAACAGAATATAGAATAGAGACAACTAAACCAAGAAGTTGGATGGTTGTGAGGTTTTTGGGTTCATGAGAGGTACTGGTTAGCCCTTAATATTAACCATCCAATCCCTCTTCTTAATTTTTTTATTTTTATTTTTTATTTTTTTATTCCCTTTTGGAATCTTCCCACTTGTCAGGACTTCTCACATGTCTTTGCCTTTATTTCTTTATTTTTTTATTTAAAAAATAAATAAACTTAATTTAATATTATTATAATTCAAATATAAATACCACAGTCACTTCTTTGAAGGTTTTAGGTATCCACTGTTAATCTTAAACCCCATCTTCTTCTTCTTCTTCTTCTTCTTCTTCTTCTTCTTCTTCTTCTTCTTCTTCTTCTTCTTCTTCTTCTTCTTCTTCTTCTTCTTCTTCTTCTTCTTCTTACATTGAGCTTTTCTTCCATGGCAAGTAATAGAGTAATGCTTTTTCTTGTTTTTTCAATATTATTATTCCAAGAAATTGTTAATGTTGAAAGTAGACATTTAAAGGTTGATAAATTATCTCATCATCATGATCATCATCATCATCATCACCATCATGATCATGATCATGATCATGATCATGAAGAAAAGAGAAGTAGTAAGCTGGATTATGTTGATGATTTTAGACCTACTACACCTGGTCATAGCCCAGGTGTTGGTCATTCCATTAACAACTGAAATTATTATTATTTTTTCTGATAATTCATCTGGAAGAATGAGAGCACTTGATGAGGAATGAAAGTCTTGGAAATTATGTTGTAATTTTTGTTTTAATTAAAATGTATATATTAATGTTATTTAATTATAACTATCTGTCTTTCTTTTTTTAATCTGATATAATTCATTTTTTAAAATATATTCTTATATATTTTAAAAAAACACTGTTATCAATTAGAGCAATGGATAAATTATGCAATTTTAATTATAAAATTTGAGTTTTTTAGTTAAATATTTTTACATATTAATATTTAACTAAACCAATTAATTATAGCTTAATTCCTTAAAAAAAATTAAATTATAGCCTAAGATATTTAAAAATTGGGTTTATCAACTCATTAAAAATTAAAATTTTTTATTTTTATAAAAATAAAAAAAAATACTTTTGTTTTGGTAGAAACCAATTTATGCGTTAAAAATAATATTATTGGAAATAATAATCATCAAAAAAGAAAATATCTTTAAATCCTTTTGTGGGCTCACCGTAATGTAGGCTTTGGCTTTGCAATCACCAACATCAATCTCATTATTCTGCTTATATTATTCCTATCTTAATCTTGTTTTATATTCTATTTAATAGGAAGAAGAAAATATATAGTATATTTTAAAAAATAATGATTAGTAAATAGCATATTATTTTATAAATTTAATAAATAGTATGTTATTGTTGTAATTCAAAAATCCCATTTATTTTAAAAATAAAAAAAAATAAATTTTTAATTAAACATAATTAAATTATTAAATTTCATAAACTGAAAATTGAAGAATCAATGCAACCGCGGGAGAAGAAAGCCGGAATTCCGTCTCCACCTCTGCCACTGCCGCCATATGCATTAGATCAAAGATATGAGAGTACCGATCGAAAGCCCATGGGCCAATTAGTCATCCGGCACCCTTAGAATCACCGTCAAAACAATGGAAGCCGGCCAAAATAGAAAATGAAACATTGAAATGCCGTTGCCGTAGAAAACCTAATTTCTCTACTTTTCGTCGAGTAACAGTACAAATCAAATGGTTTCCGGCTAGAATACAGTCAAAGAACTTGTTAGTGACATGATTCCAATCAGTTTTCATCCAGATAAGGCGAGTAAAGGAACTGTTTATGCATGGGCAGCAGTTGTATGAGATTGACGACTAAAAAGAAAAAAGGAAGAAGATGAACTTTGGCCAACATTACATTTCAGTCCTTGAAGTTATTTAATATTTTCAGTTTGGACCTTTTATGGATTAAAATGTAAAAAATATATTTTAGGTGTTTTAATGTAAAACTAAAGTTTATATAAGTATGCAAAAATCAATTTATATATTAATTTACATATTGTTAAATATGTAAAAATCAATTTTTACTTATTTACATTATGAAATCATTACGTGAACAATTAAAAATTAATAAATAAATATTAAATTTATATATTGAGAAGTATATAAATATTAAAAAGACTTTACATTTTAATCTTAAAAGGATCTCACTATAAATATTAAGAAACTTCAGGAACTAAAGTTAAATTTTGTATATAACTTTATCTTCTTCATTTTTCTCTTCTTACGTTCATGTTTAACGTCGCCGCCACCATTTTAATGGAGAGAAGAATCCAAATGACCGTGGCAGCAATAATTCTACCAGCTTGTTAACGTTTCTTCTTTCTTATCTAATTGATCATTGTCATTTTCATTAATGTTGGGATTTTCTTCTCTGGGACTTGCTTCCTCTGTATTAGCCGACTTTGCTGTTGGTAATATTTCTTCCTCGATAGTGAAATTTCCTGAGGGTAATCCAATCAGCTATTGAACAATGTTTCTAAAGATGGAAGGTTCCGAGATGTAGACTTTTGTTCTGACTTCTTTGATTTTGTAAAAGTCTTGACTGAGTTTGAGAGGCAAAGGGCACAAGTCTCGGAGTTGCATTTGCAACTTCTTGTTTTTCATTTTTTTTTAAATTTTAAAATAAAAATAAAAATGGTATACTAGTAAATCCTCTAAAAAATCTACTATTTATTAAATTGAGCAAATATCATGCTATTTATTACACCAAAAATTGAAAAATTGCTATTTACTAATATTTTAAATTTTTTTCTAATAGACCGGCCGATTTTTTCGCTAATTAATCTGAATTCAAACAGAATGGAACTTCTACAAAATTCTCTTTATCGAATTTTAAACCAACTTACAAGACTCTAACTCATAATTTGGTTTAGCTAGAACAACCTTTCAGCCATAATATTCATTTTTTTTATTTTATTTTTAATAATGCATTTTGTCCATATTATATATATTTGATATTTCAGTGAAGCAAATTAAAGTCAGACCAAAATAATATGCATTTCTGACACAAATTAATCCAAGCTATGGCATATAGCATTTTCTTCTTTCTCTTTGTATATACATTTTTGTACCCATGCTTTCTATTTCTCAATTCCCTTTTTTTACTTATTATACATAAACCATTAATTATTATATATTTCATTATTTTATTTTTATTTTCTATAAAAATTCTGTAAAATAAATATCAATTAAAATAATATCAAGCCGAGCCGAGCATTATGAAATATTCCGATATTAATTAAACCGAACTTTTAATCAATTTATGTTGGAATTCAATTAATATTCTCTTAGTATCAAATTAAATTTTGCACATTATTGCACTTTTTTTAAAAATAGTGAATTTTTTTTTAGATATTTTATTTTATTTTTTGTGAAATCTTCCTTTCTTAAAAAAATTATTTTTTTAATTATTTTTTTATAAAAAAATAGTTTTTTTTAGTTAAATTAATTTAATTATCTACTTTCATTGAAATCCTTGTAACCTATAGTATTCTAAGAAATTATTCCTTAAAAATGAATCTAGACAATAAACAAGATGTATGTAGACAAGTCAAGAGTTATTATTCAGCATAATTTCTAGTATATACCTTTCGTTTGTTTAATTAAATAAATTAATGGAAAAATTAATATAATTAACGTATATCGAGGAATAATAAATAATAAATTACTAGTAATACAAAGTTAATTACAGTATTATAATTTGGAATCTTGCAGCTGTAATGCATAGAGGTTCTATAGGAATATTCTTTTAGTTGTAATTAAAAAATAATAATTTTTTTTTTCTTTTGGTCAAAGTACTTAAAAATAAATAAATTCAAAGAAAAATATATAAAAATAATTTAATTATTAATTTAGAAAAAATCATTTCAGTTGGTCCCACGTGCAACGAGACATATGTAGTGGCAGTTAAGTCAGTTTAAAAAAGATTTGACCCGACCCTACCAAAAAGACTGCTAATTAAAAAAATATTTCTTTGTTAGGTCTATTTATTTAAAGTTAATTAAATTAAATATTACTTAATTTTTTGTAATATGATTGTTTGGTTTTATATGGAGACAATGTGTAGTGAACCAAATATTATATTTGCAAGTTGAAGCATGCGTTTGTGTACGGATTATTAAGACTTTCTATTTATATTTGTTAGATTGTTATTAATTAATTAAGTAATTTGAGTGATTAGGATTGTTAATTAAGTACTTAATATTAGTTTAAGAGATTCATATTGGCCTTTAAGAATTGTGGAAATACTTTTTAGGATTGTTAATTAAGTACTTAATATTAGTTTAAGAGATTCGTATTAGCTTTTAAGAATTGTAAGAATACGATTTGATTTTGGTGACCAGTTATTACGGAAATGGAACCAATTATTTATTATTATTATTTTATTTTTTAAAATTTAAATATGATTTTTATTAAAATATTTTGAAGGAGGGATATGAGCTTTTACCTTAATATTTATTATACTTTTTTTTTAGAAAATTTATTATACTCTTATTATTATTGTATGAGTACAACAAATATATTTATATTTATTTATGAAATTAATAAATTTATTTATTTTAAATTAATATATTATTTAATAATCACAAACTCTAAACTCTTAACCTTTAATTAGTTTATAATAAACTAATTAATATAAATAATCTTCAAACTACAAGAACTAAAAAGTAAATTAATAAAAAAGTTATATTTTTTTTTCTAAAAAAATTAATATTAAACTCCAAAAAATAAAAATCCAAGCTAGGCATGACATTATATGACGTCTTAGATGCCAATTTCTAGCTAATAATTTTATATTAATTAATATTTTAGATAAATATACTAATATTTGCTTCAAGTCTATATCTTTGTATTATAGGAAGCAAGCAAATAAATAAACCTATGCTATGAATGCATATAGGGTAAGGTGCCTACACATATAAATATAGGATCGTATCAAACATAATACATTAATTAACAAGTTTCTAATCTCTACTAACCTCATCAAATCTCTCCTAAACCTACTTAAATTAATAATAATTACCCCATTTTAGAAAGCTAGTTTGATACTATAATCTTCTATGTATATACTTTATGTCCTATACGATAAGGCTTAACTTAGTGTTAAGTACATTAATATGTCATATACGATAAGGCTTAACCTAGTGTTAAGTACGTTTAATATGTCTTATACGATAAAACTTAATGTTAAGTACGTTTAATCTGTCCTATACGATAATGGCTTGTTTAATCTGTCCTATACGATAAACTTAATGTTGACGCTCGATTTTTGGCCTCTAAAATCTTAAAGAAAAATATTCAAATTAAAAAAAAATATATATTTTTGTTTTATTTTAAATTTTTGTTTCTTTATACTTTGAAAATTAAAAATATATATATATTAGAAAAATTAAAAAAATTATTAGAAAAGAAAAATATGTTAAAATAATAATAATAAAGAGGAAAAATGAATAAAATTGAAGAGAAGGGTTTAATTGAAGAAAAAGGAAAGAATTTGGAAAAATTGGAAATTAAAATAGAGAAGGAGGGATTTAATTGAAAAAGAAATAAAAGTTTAGGGGTCAAAAGTTGAATAACAAGAAAATGAAGGGTAAAAAAAAGAAGAAGGTTTAATTCAAAATCGAACCAAACTGGTTCGGTTCAGAATTAAACTGATTTCAATTAAACCAGTCTAATCGAACCGAAGTATAAAATAAAAAAAGAAAGAAGACAGAAAGAGGAAAGAAGGAAATCGACAGAAAGTTGAAGCCATAGAAGACAGAGAGCTAAGCTCTCGAACAGAAAAGTAGAAGAGGAAGACAGAGGTGAAGGATGAAGACAATGCTGGGAGAAGACGATTGTACCGAAGCTGAAATGGAAACGGGAGCAGGAAACAAACTCCATAGCCTAACAGAAAGGCTACGTGGAAGATTTGGCGAAAAAGAAGGAAAAAGAAAAATTGCTACCAGACGCGGACGTGAAGGGAGGAAGATAAAAGCAGCCAGGAGCGTCATTCGAAGGGGGAGCATTGGAGAGAGAAAGGCAATTAGAGAGAATTGAAAAATTGTAAGTTATTTTCTGGTAATTAGAATTCTAGGGTTCTCGAGTGAAAATTGGGGGATTTTTGGGTTTCTGTCCAATTCCCTTTAATTAGAGTTTCAATTGATTCCAATATCGAAAAACAATTTGATATTGGGAATCAATTTTGAGAGTTGATAACGAGTAATGTTCGGATTGTAAAAGAGGTCGAAATTGTAAAACAGTTGGGAAATTTCAATAAAAGTTCGATTCTGAAAGCTTGCTTCAAGGTACTCTATTCTGATTAACTTATTTACTTTAAATTTCCTTTTCTGTTCTCTAAATCTAATGGATATGTATATAAGGGAACCAGATTAGATAGTTTGAATGCTTTCTGTTGTTCTGATTTTAATGTTCTTCATTTCGTTTTGTTTACTGTTTTGATTTATCATGGGTATGTCGTGCTTCTTGAATTTGGTTATTAGGTATGAAACCCATTCTGTAAATACGATTATCAGACTGAATGGTTGGGTTTTATTTTGTTTTGCTTCTGCTTATTTCTGTGTTGATGCAATTGAGATTTGGTTCTCTGAGTTCATGAATTCTATGGGGTTGGAAATGAGTGTTTGATCATTTTTGCTAGAGGATGTGAGTTGTTTTTAGTCAATATTGTTTGCAATGCAGTCTGCATATAATCTGTCTTGTTGATCTGATTCTGTCATCTAGTCTCTTGTTGGTTTGAGAAATCATTCTGGATTAGGGAACTACATTGAATACTGTTGATAAACATCTTTGATATTGCAAAATGTTTATATACACCTTTTTGAACCATTTCTAGTTCATGTATTCCTTGCATCATTGTTTAGCATTCTGG
>CANUEY010016726.1:0-25014 GCA_948099555.1 Croton setiger | reverse complement strand
TTGTTTTGTGGAGATAGTCTTGGAGGAGTTTGGGTGAGTTTTTGTCCCCTGAGTAGCAAAGAGAAAGGGTTTCCTTCCATGGAAGTTTGGAGGAAAACCTGCCAGTAAAACTACTAGCATATCCATAGTTTTCACCAAGTTTTCTCTGAGCTTTTTGTTTTTCGACAAGAGACAAATCGAAAAAGGTGTCCATATAGCGATGAGCATCGTCGATCAGCTGTTGACTGACCCCATGATTAGTGATAACAAAGAAACCATGCTTCTTGCAAGCATCATTAATATGCTTACAAGCTTCTGCGACAGCCACAGGGTCCCCAGACAGGAACCCACCTAAATCTATGACAGGAACATCAAGCTCTGGTGCATTTAAGGTTGGTTTTTCATGATCCGGCCAAATAAATTCCTGAGGAATGTTTGGTTTGTGTCCCAGAACTTTAGCATCGAATACTAAAAGTTTGGTTTGATCTTTTTCAGTTTCATGGTTTAGAGGGTTGGCTTTCATGCACTCCATAGCCATTATAGGATATTACAGCAAAAGCTATGAATGAAAGACTGAGAGAAAGGTTAGTGGTGGAGGTGTGGTGAAAATCAGTGGAGAGACACCCTTTTTATAGTTGAAAAATTCCGTTCACATGCCTCTGTATTTGTTTATTTTTTGTATCATATATAGATTTGCTGTATCTATCTCAATGCACCAAATCCATTTTTTTTAGTAATTTTTACTTGTTTTTAACAATTAAGTAATTTTCACTTGAAGTAGAAAAAATTAGGGAAAAAAAAAAGATATTAGTCTAATTAATACATATTTTAAAAAAGTTAACAATGGTCTGATTATCTAATCATGAATCTTGATTTATCCATTAAGAGTAATGAAACGCTTTATTTTTTTATTTTTTCATAGTCATGTGTAAGCTAATAAAATTTGAAAAGATTAATAATTTAAAAAAAAAATTAGTGACACCTCGTGATTATTAATAATTATTAACATATTTTTATTTTGTTAGTCTAAAATATTTTATTTCGGTGTGCATTTAAATCATTATATTTGAAGATAGAATTTAGAATTTGACATTATTTGGTTTGTTAAAAGTTCGAGTCTCGACTAATACATAACTAAAAAAAAGTCAAAAAATGTTAAATAATTGTCTTAAATAACTACCGATGTTTCGAATTGAAAAAATTTCAATCATTTATTAAATTTATAATTTTTTTTCTCTATATCTACTCTCTAAAAATAGATTGTAGGTGAAAAAATTTGGAAAATTCCAATAATGCTAGAGAGAATATAGCTATAAACAAAATCAATATAGGTCCATTTTGTTATATAATATTTGCTTGATTAGATATTCGTAAAGTAAATTCGGATTAATTTTGATCGTTGATATATCTAATAATTTGTTTAAAATAAATGTATATATATATAAAAATCCCCAAAGGCTTATTCTCAAAATATATATAATAGTTTCAAAACTTTCAATTAATTTAAATTAAAATAAATATAAATTGAGGATAAATAAAAACAAGGTAGAGGTCCAATTGACCAGTCTTGTAACGCTTGCTTAAAAGTTGAAACCCTCAATTATCTTAGTTGTAAAATAAAATACTCACACAAATTAATATTCTTGTTCTTATCCCTCTTTAATGCTTCTATAATATCCGAATTTGAATTAATTAGCATTTTTAATTATATGTTTGAAAATAAACAACCTAAATTAAATCGTATAATTTAAAAAATAAATAAATTAATAAAAACGAAAATTAAAAATTAAAATGTTTCTCATAATTTAGAAACCCAAAAACAAGCATAGAAGAAAGGACAAGAGGGCTTAGGGCTGTTACTGCATAGAGTTGTTACACAAAAAGACATTAATTAAATTTTTACACCTAAGACTCATGCTGGCATCATTAATATTCAATATCAATTTTTAATTTGTATGAATGGGATTTTCTTTATGTCAGTTTGGTCGACCGAACCAATTAAGGAAACCGACAGAAATTTTGAACAACAGAGAACCGAGCCGAACATTGGTAGAAAAAAAAAAAAAAAACAAAAACAAAACAAAACCAATTAAAATCAATTTTGTTATGCTTGGATCGGTTTACACCGAACAAATTAACCTATTTTAATTAACAGAAACAAAAGCAGAAACAACCTAAAATGAATGCAGAAAACATCCTAAAGTTTGTCAATTTTAAATTGACAAATTCACTAAAAACATAAGTCCAAACTTATCGTTTCATTCAATTCAAATCTAAACTCACTAAAAAACCCACAAATTAACTTCAAATATTACAAATAAACAACAATCTTTCAACTAAATATTTAATTAAACAACAACAACAAAGTTCAATATTTAAAATCAACAGCGCTCTATAACGGTTAGAGTTTTAACTCGATAGAGAAGATAAAAGTGATGAAGATTGTTAAATTTCAATAACATCAATAATATTCAATAAAAAAAATTATTTAAGTTTAATAAAAATCAATAAATATTAAAGATTGATGATTCTCATTCAATCTTATTGATTATGCATATTCATATTCAATCTAAAAAATATAATTATTACCGATTTCTATTAACTCTTACTGATTCATATTGACTCTAATTAAATCTAAACTATATAATCTAAAAAAAACATTAAACTTAAAGAATCACACTAAAACATCAAAATTATTACTAATTCTTATTGATGATTGATGATTCTTAAAGATAAATACAGTTCATAAAATGAAAATACAATATTGAAAATTTCAAAACAATTCAGTATATTTCAATACAATTTAGTAAGTTCAGTAAGTTTTAATACAATTCAATAAATATTAATACAATTCAGTAAATTTTAATATAATTCAATACACTTCAATAAAATTTAATAAAATGTAGCAGAAAATCATGTTATCTTCATATTCTTCGTGTAGAAATTCTAACCGCTACCAATTATCTAAAAATTATAACAATGATAAAACTTGACAAATGATATGTCATCGGAAATCTCTCGACTCGTAAATTGAAAATATGTCCTTACTTTATCGTGAACCCATTGTATATTGCTAGAAAATGCAAAAAACAGTACGTAGCGATGAAAGACCACTTTTTTTCTAGCCAAAGAACGGTGGTAAGATGGGTAACAAAATGTTTCTCATTGCTTGAACTTTCGTCTCGTGGTCTTAGATCGAAAATCCGTCTCCGAAAATTCTATGAATCAAACAATTAAATTTTTTGAATTTAAAAACTGCAAATTCCAATCTCAACCTTCCCGCTGCCAATCGATTCCAAGCACTAGAGATATAGGATTGGTGGAGCTCGACATGGGCTGGGCAAGTGACTAGTATCGCCGGCTAGCCAATTCCAGTAGGCTGGCCAATTCCAGTGATGGATGGTGGTGAAATAATGGTTGGAGGAATTTCATAAACTGCTGTAAGAAATTTACATGTCTACTGTTACTACACTTTTTTATTTTTTAAATAATAGTAGAAAATAAAAAATAAAGAAAAATGATACAAATGTAAAAAAGAAAAAGTGCTATTTCTCTATATTTGATAGTTATATGTTAAATTTTTAATACAAAAGTCAAAAGTTGGTGTCATTTTCCAATCTTTTATTAAAAAAAAAATTAAAAGTTAATTTTATGTATTAAGACAGTCATAGAACTAATATTCTACACACAATTCCAAATTGGTTGGAGTCAAAATCTTTCATAAAAATTTTCAATATAATTAAACTTTTCTATCATATTATTTCAGAAAAATATCTATTTTCAATTTTCAAAACAAAATCTATTTTTAAAATTTAAGAGTTTTAGATCTCTTCAAGAATTTGTTAATTGTAAAGCTATTAATTATCAACATGACTTTCTGATTTAATTTTTTAATTTTAATTTTTCATAATATATTTAGAATTTGAATTCAATGGAACTTCGATATGTACCTAATCCATTGTTTAATTAAACGGAAGAGTTTCATGAAAGTTAAAGTGTTTGGTTAGAAGAAAAATTAAAAAAAAAATGAAATTTAAAGAAAGATAAGAGAGAAAATTGATATTTTAAACTCACCAAATAATTTCAAGAAAGTGTTAAACTTGCTAAGAAGTATTTTTGAAATACTTTCCAAAAAGTTTAACTTTCTTGAATCATGTGGTTAGTTTAAAATATCAACTTATCATCTAACGATATTGTTTGATTTCAAAACACACTTTCATACAAATACGTTTCACAAAAAATTTAACTTATTTTGGGTAGGTTAAGTTTAAAATATCAACTTTCCCTCCATCTTATTTTAAATACAGAGTTGAGACTTAATGGATAGACAAGTTATCTTGATGCGAACACAGATTGTCACTCTCAGATATTTTTATTGCATCATTTATTTATTTTTATCCATTTCGCAACATTTTTTTTTTTCAATTTGAAATGATCTCCACATAATTAGGAACATAATCAACGTTTACCTAATATAGAAAAAATTATAGAACTTGATTTAATCATAATAAATTTATAATATTTTTATTCAAATGAAAAATCTATTTAAAATAAAAATTTTCAATTTTTTTTTAAAAATAAATATTTATGGTAAAAACTCTCATTTTTTTATTATTTATTATTTAATATAAATTGTTATTATTTATTACTCACTATTAAATTATTTTAAAAATATATGATATTTTGTTTATTTTAAACAATAAGTATTATTTTTTTTAATTACATATAAATATGTGTCATATGTCTACCTTTATTATAACAGAACTTTGAAAAGCTTCAAAATTTTACATGGAAATTATGTTTGCTTGAACTCAATGTGAAGGAAAACTCGTCACTTTTACACGTGAATCAATTTTTATAAATTTATTATGATTAAATCAAGTTCTAAACGTTGATTATGTTCTTAATTATGTTGAGATGTTTCAAATTGAAAAAAAAATAAATAAATTGTTGCGAAATGGATAAAAATAAATAAATAATGCAATAAAAATTCGTGTCAAGATAATTTCTATCCATTAAGTTTCTCCGTCTCTCTCTCAACTTATCTCTAATTAAATGAAATCACCTTATATATATATATAAATTAATATAATAATGTAAGAGTTGTAATTATAGCTATAAAAATTATTATTTTATTAAATAAATAAATTCCCTAAAATATAAAAAATTACTTCAAGTTTTATATATATATAAAGAGTAAATCTATTAAATTCAAATATATACATATAAGGAAAGTATATTCAATTCAAATTTTTATATATATGCAAAGTAAATCTATTCAATTCATATATATATAAAATAGGTGAAAACCGCACTTTATGTGCGTTAGTAAAATATTATTAAATTATTGTAACTCCATGTATTTATTAGTTTATGATTTTAATTTTAAATGATAATTAAGTATTAATATATTTAAATAATACTAATATAATACATTACGTTTTAATAATATTTTTTTAAAAAGAAATTTAGTAATATTATATATTACTTATATTATAAAATTAATATACATAAATATATTAATTTCAAAATTAGGTAATTTTGAAATTTCATTTTTTTATATTTTTATTTTTTTAACAACAAATTAAAATTTTTAATTATTAAAGTTCAAACTCTTATCTTAAATTTCAAATTGTTTTTTTTTTTTTATTATTAAAAGTTTAATAGAAGTTTTCATGACATTTTTTAATTTTTGCTGAGCTTAATTTTAAACTTATAATCAATTGCAATATTTATTTTATAGAAATTATTTTTTTAAAGAATTTTATAGAAATTTTTAATTTTATTGTCTATTGATTATTTATTCGTGACAATGTAATATATTAATGCCAGATATCTTTTTTTTTTTTTTATGGGAAATTGATAAATTTCATGTCTAACTTAACCTTTTTAAAAGATTTCAATTTAATAACTCACTTTTTTTTTTTTTCAAAATAGTGTCCGAACTTATAAAATTAATTCAATTGATGCATTTTACCAATGTAACTTGCCGGATTCTAGTGTAGTGCTAATTCGGTACTTAACTTTTATAAAATGTTTCAAATTGGTGTTTAATTTTTATAAAATGTTTTAAAATTAATATCTCAGTAGTGTTTTTAAGATTCCATTCTAACAATGAGTAGACAAAAGTAAAGAATTATTTACATCTGTCTCGTCTCCAAGAACGTAAACATAAAATTAGCTGGGATATATACAAATTCATCCACCAAAAATAGTCAAAAGATCTAAAAACTTAAAACTAATGTAAAAAAAAATGATATTTAGTCCTTTTTAAGACAAATAATTAGAAATAAGGTATATAAATAACATTGTTTATGAGTTTGTTTATGTTTATGTATTGTTTGACATTTGTTTATATATGATTGTTGTAGCATCCCAATATTCGATTTGGCCACATCTTTGCATATAGAGTCGATTTAAATCGAACCAAAATCGGTTTAAACCATTAGATATATATATAGAGAGAGAGAGAGGAAGGGTAAAATTGAAAATGTTTAATAAATTGAAGTATCAAGTGAGTAGTAAGTCAAACATTATGCATTCATTTGGTAATTTGTCAAATAATATAAATAGGAAGGAAATGGAGACTTAGGGCATATTTCAACTTCTTCTTCTCTTCTTCTCCTCCATTTTCAATCACCCCTCTTCATATTCTTCTTCTTCAAACTACTTACATCATAATCTAGCAAGGAGAAGGACTAGAGAGGCAAGCTAGGGATCTTCAAGGCTAAGGTTTGGTACCCTAACCTTAGTTATCTTAAATTTTGGTATGATTTGTATGCAAGTTGTTTTGTTGTTAATAATTGTGATGCTTTTTGTTAGATGATGAAGTTAGTGTGTTATTAGTTAAAATTAAAAGGTATTTTTGCATGATTTAAGGCATATGGTATGGTATGAAGCATGATTTGATGTTAAAAATGGTATATAAGAGAAAAGGAATGGAAAGGAAAGTGGGTAAAGGTATGAAAGAAGGAAGAAATATGGATTCTAGACGTCAGACACAACTAAAAGTACGGTTGTGTGAATGACCGTGCCCTATGTCGTTTGCGGCCAAAACCGTGCGACATGGCCAGGAACACGGGCGTGTCAATATCAGAGAACAGCCATAAACGGACACGGCAAGGAACACGGGCGTGTTCCTGGGTGTATCAATATTGGAGAACAATTGGAAACGGACACGACGTGTTCCTGCGCGTACTATAGTTTTCCAGTGGCGAACAAGGCCAACAACACAGGCGTCTTCCTAGGCGTGTCTGCTGAAGTATATGACACGGACAAGTAACACGACTGTGTTTCAGGCCGTGTTGGATAACATGAACATCCAGAGGTGGACACGAGCAGGGACACAACCGTGTTCATGACTAGTTTGTCTCCAAAACGTATTTCATGAATAAATTGACACATATGCATAATACTAGAACAAATACATGTAATTAAGTGAGTAAATAAACAATAATGACAATAATTAAGCATGTCATAGCAAAACAATAGGTAAAGGCATGACATACATAGAATTAAAAGTTAAGACTCAATATGCATGTTAGATAATAAGATACAATTATATGTGATGTATGTGGTGAATGATAGATGATGCCCGGAAATAATAGATAACCAGTATGTTGTAAACAAGCATATAGGTATACGGTATTACTCCATGCACAACTGCGATCAGGTGACTTGGAACATGTAGTATACAAAGATAAGTATATGGTGGTATGTAGTAAATAAATATACATACATGTTTGAGATGTTATAAAAGTAAACAAGTAAAGCAGCTCTACTTGGTAACGAGAGTAGTCGAGTCTAGAATGAAGGTAAAATGCATCTTAATAGGATATAAATTAAATAGTATACAGTCATATATGCGTGAGGCTCTAGTCAAGATCGTCAACTATATGCACGTGAGATTGCAAACCAAGATCGTATCGTTTTATAGATTATATTATATGTGTGTGAGGCTACAGCCAAGATCATAACAATAACTCAGATATATATATGTACTTAAGGCTTCAGCTAAAATAGTGGTTTACATACAGTTATACGATTCCTCATTGAGAATTGATATTCGATATCACTCAAATAAATGCATAATTATACAGAATCTAAATAGATAATACTATATAAATGATACCTATAACATATATACTTGCTTGAATAGATATGAACTTGTACTATATAGCTCTCCAGCAGCTAAGGTAAGTTAAGATAAATGTATAGATTGCATGAGTAGACGTGTGATGGTTGTATGTGTGTGTTGAATGATATATCAACCAACCGAAAATGGTAGGTATACGGTATAACTTCCCTTTTTGCTGCCATTAATGGCGGCGGTGGACTCAATTTTTAGTTGTTTATATTTAAACAAAAGCATTAATCTTTAAAAATAATTTTATTATTGGACTCTTAGAGATAAGATGGCTCTAAAAAACCTTTTATTTTATCTATTTGTAATTGAAAATGACATCTAGGAAACAAATGTTGAAACACTAAAATTGATACATTTTCTGTACATTTTATAAAAGTTAAAGCACTAAATTGAAAACCACCAAATCCCTGAGTCACATCATACACTAAATTGAATTAATTTTGTTAGTTCTGAGAGGAAAAAAATAGACACTAAATTAAAACATAGTATAAGAGTTGTACAACAAATTTATCGATTTTTTTTTCATTGGAAGGAGGGATTATGCTAGAAGCGGCCATGGGCCGGTTTGGCCTGCTGAGCTCGTCTGGCCTGGTCCATGGCTGAATCGGCTCAGCCCGCTACCGACCCGTAACCGGTCAAACCGGAACCGAAACCGTTCGGTCGCCGGTCTAGTTCAGATTCAACAAAATTTCGAACCGTAACTGCCGGTCTAGTTCAGATTCAACAAAATTTCGAACCGTAACTGCCAAGAAACGTGAACCGTTCCTGAACCGTCTAAACCGTGTAATTGAACCACCGGTTAACCGCCACCGAACCGTCGGTTAACCGGCAATTCAACGGGCCGATTCAAGTTTACTCCCCAGCCCATGGCCCGGCGGACCACGGCTCGAAAACGGCCCGGCCCGTGGCCACCTCTACATTATGCTCTTATAATAGAATAATCTCTTTGCCAAAAAATAGCCTTTACCCTCAGTGTCAATGAACAATTTCACCAGTCTCCAATCATTGCACACAAAACTCTCTATTATAAGCTTCTATGCAGCCTGCAGTCTGCAACTTAACAATGTAATTAAGAATATGAGCAACATATATTTAACTATTTAAGCACCAGACAATGCAAAACTGTTATTGATTGATTAAAAAATAATGCCAAAATTTCTAAACACTTCTTAAAAAAATACGTTACTTAGCCATATATATACAATATAAATTAATGTTCTTAATTAAATTCATGCCATCACAAGCCTAACCCAAGGGCTCTAGGCTTCGAGCTGTCATTAAAGCCCAAGTTATTTTATGCTAGGTATCGAGAATTTTCCAGATTGGAATGTAATTTTTCACAAGGTTTCCCGAGAAACAACCAGAATTATCTTCTTTCCTATAAATATGAAAAAGAAAAGTTCCTTCTCACCATCGACAAGAAGTAGCTCTAGATAACCTACACTTCCTGCTTGCGACGAATTATTTCTTTGAGCAATAAATAAGATATGGCTTTGATTCCAAGTCTCTTCAATAACTCTCGACGAAGCAGTGTTTTCGATCCCTTCTCTTCTTTCGATGCCTGGGATCCTTTCCGAGACTTTTCTTTTCCTTCTTCAATTGTTTCTCGAGAAAATTCAGCATTTATCAACACTCGCATTGATTGGAGAGAGACACCAGAGGCTCATGTGTTTAAAGCTGATCTTCCCGGGCTTAAGAAAGAGGAAGTTAAGGTAGAGATTGAAGATGACAGAGTGCTTCAGATCAGCGGAGAGAGGAATGCTGAGAAAGAAGACAAGAATGATACTTGGCGTCGCGTAGAGCGTAGCAGCGGCAAGTTCATGAGGAGATTCCGGCTACCGGAGAATGCCAAAATGGATCAAGTTAAGGCTTCAATGGAAAATGGAGTTCTAACTGTAACTGTTCCCAAGGAGGAAATCAAGAAACCTGATGTCAAGGCTATTGAGATTTCTGGTTGAACAAATCCTATTTCTTTTAAACTCACTTCTATCAAATCGTAAAAGGGGTGGATGATTTCTGTTTGTTTAGTTTCCCGGTGTGTGATTATCTGTTTTTCATGATGTACTTTGTCATGGAAGCTTCCTGCTGTTATGTAACCATCATTTTGAATAAAGACTAAATACATTAAAAATTCTTAATTTGCATAAGGAAAGTGAACAGTTATGAAGAGAAACATGCATTTACCCGAAGGATCAAGAGCAAAACAATCTAGAAAACAAATAACTATGGCAGCCCTGCAAAGTATCAAGCAAAGGAGCTGTTTGGCATGCTTCATCAACTGAATGATTCATCCATTTCTTCAATATGGTTTCAGCAACAATAGACACCTCATGTTGTAAAACAGCTGAGCCTAGAGGTCCAACCAAGTTTAGCCTTGTCGCTGCAGAAAATGCATCCCTCATTGTTATAAACAAGTAAGCTCTCTGTGATGTCTCGCTGTCCATCCCGATTAGTCCACATACAAGGCCAAACACAGAGGCATGGTGAAAAGAAACTTCCCCAGAACCTAAAAATTTCTCTCTTATAGTTTTAATATATGGGATTTCTGTAAAAACAGCTGCAGCTACTCTCATGAGAGCTGATCCCTGGGATATAGATGCTTTTCTACTCACTTCATTTGTTAAAGTTGCATCCAATACTCTGTTAAGCTTTCGCAAAGTATCAATATTTGGAGAGATGGTTGCAGAATATACAAAAGGAAGAAGCAAACTGCCTGTATTTTCCAAAATATGAATCACTTGAGTCTTGAAATCCTCAGAACTCACGATTATGTGCGCTTGAATTGCTGCCTCGAGACCAAAAGAATGAGCAAAGCCTCCTGTAGGGAGGATGGAATCAAGTAATTGCCACTGGCTCCATTGCAATAAGAAATCTTTATAAGCAGCTTTTGAGCTCCCTTCACTCATTGTTTATGCCACTTAAATTGGAAGAATATCCAATCACTCTGCCAAGTGAAAATAAAAAACTGAATCATATTTGAAACTTTTAACGAAAATCATCAAATTTTCCATACAGAAACTTGAGGTTTGTGCTTATTTCATAAGCCAAATCCAAAATGAACAATGACTCTCTCTCTCTCTCTCCATATATCAAATCGATTATGAATTTGTTCATTTCAATACATCATAAGCATATTTCCTGGCTACAACCCCATGAACAGAACTCAAATCTTACCGACAACTAGTTTGACTTTACCTTCTTCAAAGAAAAAACGGAAGCTTTTCGAATAGTTTGTTCAATTCAACATGTTTTGATTGTTCATATCACTCAGTTTCAACAAACCAAAACTGAATAATTAAAGGAATCTAACACTTAAACCACTAAAATATAAGATCACAAAACAATACTTGACGATAATTTTTAGGGTTTTGGGCGAAAGATGTAAAATATAGAACCTCAATTTTGATGAAAATTATTCTCTCAAATCGGTAATTTTAGCGTCTGCGCATTACTGAGTTGTAATCTTCACTAAAGAAATCACACTTTCATTTAGAATAATGCAGAGCTGAACAAAAGATAAAAGTAGGAAGCTTTTACCTCAGTTGCGAAGATTTCAGAGCATGACACCTACGCAGCAGTGGCGACTATTGAAGAATGCCGAAGATTTCAAAGCATGACACGTATGCAGCAGAGCAGAACAAAAGAAGATGTTGTAAGCGATGATGCGTTTTATATGAAGAGGAGAAGAGAATCGGAAAGACCAAACACTAATGTCCATAACCAGCGTTCCCAGAACTCGAAGAAGGGAATCTGGCGTTGAATGACAGTGGAAACAATTTTCCTTTGGTCTTCTTACCATTTTCATTTTTAATTTATTTAATTTTGATTTATTTAAAAAGGATAATTAATTTCAGGTTCTAATTGTTTTTTATAATTAAGAATTGAGTTCTTTCATTTTGTAAAACTAATTAATTACTTCAAAATACTTCATATTTTGTGTTTTTCTCTATTATTATTATTATTATTATTATTATTATTATTATTATATTATTATTATTATTATTATATCTCCCGTCTTCTTCAACTTACACTCGTCATCATCACTATCACTTTCTCTCCTTCTCTTCCAGCCAACACTACCACCGTAACCGCCACTTTCCCTTCTCTCTCTCTCTCTCCCCTTCCCTTCTTCTCTTCCCTACTCCCCTTGTGCATTCTCTCTCTCAATCAGCAGCGACAGCAAAGAGGATTGTCGCTGCAGCTCCTCAAGCCACCACAGCCACCATCATCCCTCTCATCACTGCCACCTTCTTCTCCTCCTTCTTCTTCTTTTTCCTTTTGTAGTGAGAGAAAGAGAAAAATCGTCAAAATTTTGAAGTCTCATTGTCGGTCATCCACCACTCTAACGAGCACTTTAGGGCCACCAATAGACTTCCCTTATCAGAAGCTTTATATTTCTGTCCTCATTGCCACCAATCTGTGGCTAGAGAAGCAAAACCTGTCGGGTCAAGTCTCGAGTGAAAACGAATCACACGTCTACCTCCACATTTTTCGATGGCTTCGAACGGGCTTTAAGCTCTGATATGGTAAATTCGAACTCCTATCTTCCTTCTCTTCATTCTGGAGTTGAGAATTTGTGTTTTTGGTTGGGTTTTCTTTGATTTGGTTTTTCCGACGAGGGTTTTGATTTGTTGGGTATTTTCCGATGAATCCCAATTTCATCAGTTGAATTAGTTATGTTTTTGAATTGCATGCAGGAATACGATTCTAATGATGTTGGATTTGCTGACATCCAGCAACTTTTAGGTATTCCGGCAACCGAAATATTCGCTCTCCGACAAGTTCTTTGTCGAGCAGAATTGTTAATCAATTTATATTTCCGGTGGTTTTATGGTTCATCAAGGATGGTGGAGACAACAATGGTGGTGGTCAGCGGTGACGTGGGTGATGAATGAAGATGGTAAGGGTGGGTGGTGAGGAAGGTAGTGATGGTGGGCGAATGGTGAATGAAAGAAGAAGAAATGTAAATATGAGAGATTAAAGAATAAATTTACCTTTTTTATTTATTTAATTTTAATTTCAATAATAACACTAATTTGGATAATATAATACATATTAACTATTGGATTTTATATATCCTAATAATAATATATAAAATATTAAAATTAAATCTATTTAAAAATGTTAAATATATATAACAATTAATAATAACTTAATAATATATTTTTAAAATATATTATATTTGAAATAAATATAAGTCGTTTTAAAAATATATAATTGTAAAACAGATGAAAATTTGATGGAAGAATACAAGAGTCAAATATATAAAAATTAAAGAATTTGAAAATAATTATTTCTTAAAAAATAAATATTAATAGTTTAATATTATTAATCACTAATAAAAATTAAAATTAAATAAATTAAAAATAAAAATGGAGAAAAAGACTAAAGTGACAATATTTACTAACTTTCAGGTCTCATTTGTCAAAAAAAAAAAAAAAAGTTAATTTTGCCTCCTTAGAACATATATACCAAATTCTGGAACTAAATTAAGCATTAAGCATTAATTAAGGATCCTGAAATTTATGGATCTCTGATATTTGACGAATATACAAGTTTCCTATATTTTTGCACCGTTATATTATAGAATCCTTCCATTAAATTTTTCCATGTGATTGGTTGAAAAATTATAATTTGATCCTTTTATTAAAAGGAGAAGACAACCAAATTTCATTTTGATCCTCCAACTTTAAAAAAAATGCACTTGAGCCCTAAAAGCTAATCAGGTAACAGGTCAAAACATCAAGAAATACCAAGTAACTTAAAAGCTAATCTCCATTCTTGAGTTCAAATACAAATGTTGGATGGAAGCTTCTACCAAAATCTAACACCCAAGTGAAATCGATCCTATAACAGAACAACAGCCCTACAACAAAATTTGCACTGAAACAATAAAAAACAAGAAAAGAAATGCTGAACCAGCATTCAGTCCTTGAGTTGTGAATATAGAATTAGTGTACAAACTGATATATTTAAATGCAGGAATCCCAAACAGGTCGAAAATAAAAGCAGCATACGTTCTAGTAACAAATGCGCAAAAAGTGACCTGTAATTGCCCATGTCAGACTGAGATTAGTAGATTACCATTTGATGACTCTCCGAGCTGCTTTCTGAAAGCTTTCAAAATAAATTTATAATTGTCGCTGCTGCTGCCTCTCGAAGTTAGCAACGAGTCTGCTGCATCTCAAATTCCCAACTTTGCCTATCATAATCAGGCACCATAGAACCTCCAATGAAGGGAGTCCAAGTATCTTCACTGGCATCCGTAAGAGCCCATTCGACTTTATCAGGTACCTTCAAATGATTAAATTTCTTTACAGAACGTTTTGGATTCTTCGCAGCCTTCTGTTTATTGGGCTTTCCAGAACTCTCTGGCTGCATAAGTGATTTAAGCCAACATTTAGAGTGGGAGATATAAAGGCAAAAGGAATAAATAGCAAAAAGTAGTATTATTCTATTTCTCACATTAACATCAGCTTCAGAATTCTCGTTATCTTTTCTCTTCTTCTTCAAACTTCCCGTTTCAAGGTAATACTGCACCTCTTTCTTGGACCTGAATCGGCGACCAGATGTAGGCTCAATGTAATACTGCATATAAATAGAAGGCCTTTATCAAATGCTCACTTACAGTGTTAAAAAGGAACAAGCCATTTTCTCTCACAAATAAACCAAAAAAGGAAAAAGCTTCCATCTTCTTCCTCCTTTATTACGACAAGAGATAAACATATATGTTTGAACACATAATTTGAAATCGTATAGCATAAGTTCAGCAATGCATCTGAGATTCATTAGAAATATATTACTTCATTGTAGTAAAAGAAATCACAACAAATAATCCCATACCACATGAAAATCAGCACCTAACCCATGACATAACCACATCATGCAGCATAAAGTTCTTTTTCTTAACACCATAGCATCATTAGGGCAATATCAGAACCAACTTCATCAGCTTTTGATGGATAATACCCTAATGCCCTAGTAGTTACTAAAACCATCATAAAAGTCCAATTTTCATATAACTTGACAATTGGCAGCAAATGCTACTCTGCGGTCTGAAGTTTCTTATTTGTTTCAAGTATGCGGCCTCAGCTTCAGAAATGAGTTCAGCTAAACCGATTAGATATGTACAAGTCCGTGAATGAGCTAAGCCATACAAAGCTATAACAAGATTGAACTCAGCTTAATAAGACTAGGTTCAAGCTCAGATTGAGATCTAATTGAGTCTCAGAAATTCAAACTAAAAGATCTAATTGAGTCTCAGCATGTCAATCAGAAATAATTGATTTCACAAAAACTTCTTGAGCTGCGCTATGTTCAAATTGTAAACACTGGTTTTCAAGGGATGAGTGGACCACAAAAATCAAACTATAGTGCCAAACTAGTTGAGAAAAGGATGAATCAAATTCATCGAAAAGGTCGGAAATATATTACCATATCAAACAATGGAATCCGGAACAAGATCTAGAGCATCAATTTGTATAAAGACTACTACAAAACGGGTTACAGGTGATTAAAAAATTCATCTTTCCTATTTCTGATACAAATCTAAATAATAATGAAATTAAAATCCTGAGTCATTCGCTATCTAAAAGGTAACTGCATTTTCAAAAGGAAAAGAAAAACAAAACCATAGATAATCAAAATACAATATCGTCCAATCAACAGTGTGCTAGAGGGGATCTAGTTATTGGATAACTCACTTGAATCAAAGCATTAAGTAATTAAAAAGAAAAAAGAAAATTAACCTTATCCACCACGCCGGCTGTTGCACCAGAGGTCCTAACCCTATCTTGAATTACCCATCCCGGCGGCAACCAACTCGGCGTTTCAACTCCACCAGGCGAAACCGTCACCGGTACTTTCCTCCGAGACTTAGGCGGTGTCTCGGTGACCCCGCCATTTGCTGGAGTAGAAGACTGTGGAGGCGCTTGTTTATCGTCATTTTTGGGGTTGGTTGAGGACTGTCCGCTGGTAGAAAGGTTGTTACTAGGGTCGATATAGGAGCCGTTTCGAAGAAGAGGATCGGTGATAGTATCGGCGGCGAGGTCAGGTTGGCTAACGCCTGGCGGATCGGTACGGGAAGATACCGGATCCGGGTCTTGATCCGATGCTATTTGGTTTGACATGAAGGGAAAGGGAGCTTCTTTGCTATCATCAAGTGTACCTGAAGGCTTTGGATTATTTGTAGTGTTGACTTTTTGACTTTTCAAATGGAACGTATATTAGTTCTGAATTTTATTAAAAGGTGTAACTAGTTCTTTTTTTATTATGTTAAAAATGTTATTTAATGTCTGTATTTTGTAACAGTGATCTTTCCGTCCAAAATTATGTATTTTATTTATTGGAGGTGAGAGAATAATTTTTTAAAACAAAAATGCCCCTAAGTATACTTAGTCCTCCATAATATTAAAAGTCATTTTTTAATCCCTCTTTTTTAGGACATAAATTTCATTTTGTTCCTGAGTTTTTCTTCTTCTATTTTTATTATTTTATTATTTCTGGAAAACATTCCCATTATAATTTTTTTTTTAAAATGCTATTATTATTATTATTATTATTATTATTATTATTATTATTATTATTATTATTATTATAAAATCAATTTGCTTCAGTTGGAATCGCATCGTTCTTCACCATTGATTCGACATGATCAGAACCACTTTTTCCCTCTATTGGAAATTATTTTCTTTCCTTTGTCATCAAGAAATCATCGCATTAAATCAGACTTTGTATGGTGCGGCAAGTCAATGGGACTTTGGCAGTGACAATGATAGTTGTTGTCATTGTTGGCGGAGGTTGAGGTAGTGGTAGCTAGGGGAGAGCAAATTCCGGTAATTACCGATTGGTAATTACCGAACCGAATCAATTCGGTAACCGAAAATCGGTAACGGTAATTTATCGATCAGTAATCGGTAACGGTTTCGGTAGAGAAGTTTGAAATTTTCAGTAAAAAAAATTACCGAATTACCGAAAAAATTACCGAATTTGGACTCCTCAAAACTACGTCGTTTTGTGTTACTATATATATATACATCATTCGGTAATCGGTAGCGTTCTGAAATTACAATGATTTTCACAGATTCGGTAATCGGTATCGGTAATTGGTAGCGAGACCAAAAAATTTCGGTTATCGACACCATTCGGTATCGGTAATGGTAGTGGAAAAAAAATTATCGGTTAACCGATTACCGACCGTTCGGTAACGGTTACCGACCGTTCGATAACGGTAATCGGTAACGGTTACCGATTGCTCACCCCTAATGACAGCAATGGAATTATAGTTATATTCATAAATATTTTTTACTATTTATTTAAATTATATACAGTCTGATTCTTAAATTTTTATTAAGTATTTAAAGGGGTCATTGCATTCATTATTTAGGAATGGAGTAATTACTATTGGGTCCCTGAGATTTGGCCTAATAGACTCGAAAGTCCCTTTATTTTTAAAATTGTATCAAATAGTCCCTAACTGTTTAAAATTGTACTCTGAGGTCCTTCCGTTAGCTTTTTCCGTTAGTCAATAAAAAAGTCAACGTTTTTTTTCAAAATGACAAAAATACCCTTTGGTTTATTTGAATCGAACTGGACTAATTAAATCCAATTTGAAATCAAATCAATGTAAAAATTAAAAATGTTCATCATAGGGTTTGAAACCAAGGATTTTTAGTTTTTTAGGTATACATAATAACCAACTACACCAAGACACTTTTAGTATTTAAATTGACATGATAAGATTTTATTGTGTAAGACACAACCATTCACATTTTATGACTATAGCCATTATCTATTCTTTCAATTATTTAAAAATTTTATTAAATAATTACATATTTATTTTTTTATCATCCTAGACAAGTCTGAAAGTTAAACCCTAAAGTTTAACTTTTCCGAAAAATTAAAAGAGTTTATAGAAAATTTAATGTTTATTTGGAGAAATTAACAAAAATTAGAAAACTCATATTTTTTATTTGGAGAAATTAACAAAAATTAGAAAACTCATATTTTTTATTTGGACAAATTAACAAAAATTATAAAACTCATATTTTTTAGGGTAATTATTTTTGGGTCCCTGAGATTTGGTTTAATGTACTCCGGGGTCCCTCTATTTTGAAAATTGTATCATCGAGGGTCCCTGAGGTTTGGCCTAATGTACTCTAGGATCACTCTATTTTGGAAATTGTATCATCGGATCCCACAATATATATTTCATTTCATTGAATTAGAAATATGAGTTTTCTAATTTTTGTTAATTTCTCCAAATAAAAAGTATGAGTTTTCTAATTTTTGTTAATTTCTCCATATAAACACTCAATTTTCTGTAAACTCTTTTTAAATTTTTCGGAAAAGTTAAACTTTCTCTTCTAACCTTCAGACTTGTCTAGGATGATAAAAAAATAAATATGTAATTATTTAATAAAATTTTAATTGAAATAATAGCTAATTGCTATAGGGATAAAAGGTGAATGGTTGTGCTTCACACAATAAAATAATATCATGTCAATTTAACATATTAAAAGTGTCTTGATGTATTGGTTACTATGCATGTTTAAAAAGCTATAGGTTCTTGGTTCGAGCTCCAATATGGTCACTTTTAATTTTTACATTGATTTGATTTAAAATTAGATTCAATTAGTCCGGTTCGATTCAAATAAATCAAAGGGTATTTTTGTCATTTTGAAAAAAAACGTTGACTTTTTTGTTGACTAACGGAAAAAGTTGACGGAAGGACCTGAGAGTCTATTATTAAAAAATTAGGAACTAATTGATACAATTTTGAAAATAGAGGGACCTCCGAGTCTATTAGGCCAAACCTCAGGAACCCAATAGTAATTACCCCTATTACATTACATAAGTATTTTTTTATGTATGTTTAAAACTTAAATTTGTAATTTTTACATTGATTTGATTTAAAATTGCGTTATTAGTCTGGTTCGATTCAAATAAATCATGGTTCGATTCAAATA
Organism: Croton setiger; assembly: GCA_948099555.1. Taxonomy (NCBI): domain Eukaryota; kingdom Viridiplantae; phylum Streptophyta; class Magnoliopsida; order Malpighiales; family Euphorbiaceae; genus Croton; species Croton setiger. The sequence goes on along the minus strand of CANUEY010016726.1, from coordinate 5,922 downwards.
AATCAAAGGGTATTTTTGTCATTTTGAAAAAAAAGTTGACTTTTTTGTTGACTAACGGAAAAAGTTGACGGAAGGACCTGAGAGTCTATTATTAAAAAGTTAGGGACTAATTGATATAATTTTGAAAATAAAGGGACCTCCGAATCTATTAGGCCAAATCTCAGGAACCCAATAGTAATTACCCCTATTACATTACATTAAGTATTTTTTTATGTATGTTTAAAACTTAAATTTGTGCTCTTGTGATAAGGTGGCGATTTGGGTTTAGGTAGGCCATTTACATCTTAGGTCTGACATTTGATTCCTCTTTGGGAGAGTGTCTTCTGGGTCGAGCCAACATGGGTTGGCTGACCGGGACCGAGATTTAGGCCCAAATGAATTAGGAGTCCAACACAAGCCCATGGTGCAAGACATTTGTGTCTTCAATGCGTAGCTTTGCTTATTTTTACTAGAGTTTCTACTTCACTTAAATTAATAAATCGAATTGATTGAAGTAGTTTAGTTTGTAGCAACAATCAGATTAATTTGATTATTCAGTAATAAAATCGGGCAAATGAAATAAATTGGTTTCAAAATCTAAAAATAATTATCTTATATTTTAAGTTAAAAAAGTCCCTTTTATCAGGTAAAAAAATTAAAAATTCATTTTCCGTTCATAATTTATTTATAATGTTGAGGACCTGTTCATAACATCTGTATATTTATTCATAAAACTTCATGAATTATTTATAGTACGTTCATATTCTGTTTATTAAATTTTTATAAATAAATAAATTATTTTTTACCTAAAACATAAAAGAAGGCTATTTATAAACTAAAAATTTTAAAAAATTGACTATTTAGATAAAAAAAATTTAAAATTCTGTATATGTCCAAATTAAAAAAAAAAAAAGTTATATATGAACTTTTCCAATCAAATTCATGCTTAAATTTATTTTGAAAGAGCCTCGAAGAATTCATAGCTGTCAAAATAATGAAAAACTGATACTTTAATTAAATACCAAATTTATTTAATACAAAAAGTAAATAAAAATTGAAAATTCAAAGGACCTTCTTGACAACAATTCAAGTTGTTCATTCTTTCAAAAAAAAAAAAGTTATTCAATTTGCTTTATTTTATTAATTGAAAAAAAATGCTCTACTTTATGAAGATTCACAAATGTAAGAGATACTAAATCAAAATTTATCAGGTTAGTTAAATTTGGGTTTTAAGTAAAGTTTATACTTTTAATTAAAACTAGGTAGTTTTGCTAGTAAAGGTTCCCGTTCTCAATTTAATAATGGTTTGGTTTTAGTGAGAAAATGAAACTGCACTAGCATTTTAAATCTTTTATTCTATTTTGTAAAAACTGATTCCGGATAAATATTTCTTTAAAATCGGGTGTTTATCAATTTTGGTTGTAATTCAGTTTGAACCTCTAAACCATGCACACCCATAATTATATTAATAGATTGACATGTGTTGGTTTAAAAAGAAAAAAACTACATATACCATCAATTTGCAATCTTTGGGTAATTTATTGTGTAGAGTTAATTTTTTCTAAATTATGTTTTATTGTCTTTATTAAAAACAATCTAATGATTTTAAAAAAGGAAAATAACTAACAAAGTTTGATATAAGTGATTCTAACATTTTATCTCTTAATCAATGAGTCCAGAGATCCATCCTTATAAATAAAAAAAATACTTATTAGAATCAGATGGTCATTTGAATGTACTAAGAAACCTATCATTTATTTATTTTTTTTTTTTAAAAAAAAAGAAAGAAAAAGAAAGTCCCAAATCACGTTTTATGAATGCTCTTAAAAAGGAGAAAAAAATTGGAATTTATATAAAAATAACAAACAATGCCATTACTATACCTACACACAACACATCTTTGATTTCCATCTTCCCAAAATATGAAGACTCTTTTCTTCTTTCTCATTATATTTTCCACTCTCCTCTCCCTTTCCTTTTCTAAAGAACTCTGCAACCCTCATGACAAGAATGTCCTTCTTCAAATCAAACGAGACTTCGGCAATCCTTATCTTCTTGCTTCCTGGACACCAGACTCTGATTGCTGCACCAGCTGGTACCAAGTCCAATGCGACCGTAAAACGCACCGCATAATCTCTCTTACTGTATTCTCCGGCCAACTTTCGGGCAACCTTCCGCCTTCAATTGCTGACTTACCTTATCTTGAAACCTTACTATTTCGCAAACTATCAAACGTAACAGGCCCTATACAACCTGCCATTTCTAAACTCAAGAATCTCAAGTCCCTTTCACTTAGTTGGCTAAACCTAACCGGTCCGGTCCCTGATTTTCTTAGCCAGCTCAAGAGTCTTACGTACTTGGATCTTTCGTTTAACAAACTTTCTGGTTCAATTCCAAGTTCACTTTCTTTATTACCAAATCTTGAAGAGATTCATTTGGATAGAAATAGACTTACAGGTCCAATCCCAGCATCATTTGGTTTCTTTAACCACAAAGTGCCATCTCTTTACTTGTCTCATAACCAACTTTCTGGCAGAATCCCTGAATCTTTAGGTAGATTGGATTTTAACAGTATTGATTTTTCTCGGAACAAGCTTGAAGGTGATGCATCCATGTTGTTTGGGAAAAATAAAACTACTACAATGGTTGATCTATCAAGAAACGTGTTGAAGTTTGATTTGTCAAAGGTTGTATTTCCAATTACATTAACAATCCTTGACATTAATCACAATAAAATCTATGGGAACCTTCCGGCGCAGTTGACAAAGCTTAATTTTCAAATGTTGAATGTGAGTTACAATAGTCTGTGTGGTAAAATTCCGGTAGGCGGTGAGTTGCAGCGGATGGATTACACAACCTATTTCCGTAACCAGTGCCTGTGCGGTGCTCCTCTGGGAAGCTGCAAAAAGGCTGAAAATTCAAAGAACAGTACGAACGGTTCACAATGATGGTATCAGAGGTGATCACGTGGCATTACTATTCAAGAGTTTTTAAGTATGTGTGTTAGCTTAAGTGGGAATGGGCGTCTTTATATGGTGTCATTCTCATGTATTGAATAAAAGTTTTGTTGTTTATTTTCGTAAAGTTATGTTATCCTCTTATCACTCTTTAATTACTCTACTAATTAGCTATTAATCCCTTAAGATTGGTGTGTTAGAGTAGAATCAAGATTGTCTGCATAAACTAACAATATTGCATTACTGTGGACCCTCCTACTTTGTCATTGTTGTCACTCAATAATATCGTTGCTTCTTTATCCACTAAAATTGTAACTTTGTAAATCATGATTACTACTACTTCCATGCCTAATTAAGTGGATCAATTTTCATATTTGTTGTTACATAATCACATTCTTATATTATAATAAAATTAGATGGTAATTTTTCTTTTATATCATTGAAAAATCAATACATAATGCATTTTAAAACTGAAAATTGAGAGACTTATTTGAAAATAGAAATCCACACTCTCATTTTTCAAAAAAAGAAAAAAATCATTAATCCTTTAAAATTAAGAAAAAAGTAATGTGAGAGTTCGTAATGCCACATTTTATTTTACTTTTTTTTAAATTATTGTTGAATTGTCTATATTAAGTATCAAGATGAAAAAATAGTGCATCTCAATTTGTGAAATTTGACAGACAAAATAATTTGTATTATTAAGTCTAAATTATGCAAAATGTGAGTCAATGTTTATAATTTGAAAATAGATAATCTAACATATAAATTTTTAAAACTCAAAATTTGACAAATGGAGATTTTTTTGAATTCCAGAACTCTATAACATAACAAAAAAAGTTGGATTGTAGCTAATAATAAGTTAATATACTAAAAACTAGTTTGTTTCTACTTCATTTATTTTTTTCTTTTAGAGGAAATCCTCTCCTTTAACTAGCATTTACCAAATTTCTGATAAATTTTGGATTAAGAGAAAGCAAGCCAATGACCTCTCATTTTCTAGTCGTACCATCATAATGTTTGTTTTTTTCCTTGGAAATACATAGAAATTAGAAGACAAAAGAATAGGATGGGTCTCAAAGCAAATACTGTATTTGTTCACATAATCATAACATCTTTGTGGACGTTGTTGTCTTAATTTCATATAACAATTGCATCTCCAGTAGAGTTGCTCATTTTATCCGATACTTTGGGCACACAGTGGCCAATCCAAGTAGGACGAGTTTTACCCTACATCTGGAGGCACATTTTAGTTAAAATAAATCCCGTATGATGGCATCAAATCCGGGTTCGGGTTGTGAGCTCGTTTTGCTATACCGAACCCGCATAAGGGTATGTATGTAATTTTGCTATTTAAGTTTGAAAAAACCTTATCTAGCCATTTTCCTGATGCCGTTCATACTTGATAGTCCATTCTTCCATTCACGAGGTTGCAATGGTGAAGAAATAGTCAAACTCTCTTCTCCTTCTGTTTTGCCACTTCATGAAAACTTTACACATCAGCTAGCTTCTTTTCCTTATACAATACCCATTGATTTGTTTTTAATCTAATGGTTTGTATAGCTTTTAGGGTGTACATTGATTCCTTTTCTTGTACATTAATGTAACATCCTTATCACTATATAGCAGCAAATGGCAAATGTTAGGACCACCGAAATTTAGGTTATTTCAATGTGGTGCATATGAAGAATGTGTTTGAATAATGCAGTTTTATGGTGCTCATGTTTAGCTACAAATTCTTCTCTTTCGGGGAAGAGGATTTCATGTAACTTTAGTTTTAAAGTAATATAAGCATAATAAAAAATTTGTTGGTTAACATCTTTTTTTTAATGTAGATTAAGTTAGATAGATGTGGCCTTTCACGTTGGAATAACACTCTACTGCAATAAGATTTGTATCCTTTTACTTTAAAAAAACATTTAATTCAAATCCAGTTCCAAAGCGTTAATTCCACTGCTCATTAGTTCAAAACAATCATATTTGTAGATAGCATTTGAGTGTTTCCTTCTTTTTATTTTAAGGATAATTCCAATTTAAAGTTAAACTTACTATTTAATTCATTAAACATTTTATATAATAATTATAATAAATACATAAATATTGGGATTAAATTTTATAATTAAAAAGGAAATAGTAAAGGTTGAACTCATTAAAAAAAAGGAAATGTTGGGTGTCACGACCTGAGTTAAAGTCCGGTTCATATTTGTCTATACTCAGTATTAAGATAAAAATATAATGGGTCGAAATACATTAAATTTGACCTTATCTTACATATGCCTAAAAAAGTCAAAATAAAACATTCGAATACAATGCAAAACCAGACTGTAGACGGCCCGATTTTCGAGAACCCGGTCGGACCGCCGACGGTCGGTTTTCCTTTTTTGATCAAAAGGATTTTGCAAGTTCGTTTCGTTTTGAAAAACAGGTTAAGGCGATAAAAGCTGTTTTTGTTGCAATGCCGAAACTAGTCGGTCTTAAAATTCATTTTGAGTCGCCACCCATATCGGGAACCGGTTTTTTTAAGAAAAACCTAAAAATGTTTTGACTCCGTTTTTAAATTTTGGATAAGGCACAAAAATCCGAACCAAAAGATTTTGGGTAAGCGGGTAGGGTACGTTAGCCGAAATTAACCATAGGCTAAACCCCTCCTGTAACCATATGAGGAAGACCGGAATTATCCATCGGTCAACTTCCTATAGATCCGAAGATCAACTGTGGATATAGGACCTGTAGGTCATCTATATCAATTAGCCCGTAGGCATTACGGCAAAACCCGTAGGTTTCCCCTGGTGAAATCGCATACGTTGGTCTAGATAATCACAATACTAGTATTTATATTACGTGATATGCATTTATGCAAGTATGTGCTTATATCATCAACATTTCATATCAACAAGTAGCCGGAATTCAGTACCGGTGAGAATTATCACAAATAATCCTGTCAAATATTTCATATAATCATACAACCGGATTTCAGTACCGGCGG
>CANUEY010016559.1:0-26522 GCA_948099555.1 Croton setiger | reverse complement strand
TTTTTTTTTTTTTTTTTTTTTTTTTTTTTTTTTTTTTTTTTTTTTTTTTTTTTTTTTTTTTTTTTTTTTTTTTTTTTTTTTTTTAAATTTGAACTTCCAACCCTGAAAATCTTGTCTCTTTTATTTACAGTATCCCTTAATATTCTTTGCAATGAAAATTTTTTAACAAGTTTGTATGCCACAAATTTATTTCTTTTGTTTTACCATTTTATGTGCACCAATTTGTCTACTATGAATGATTAATGCATATAACAAATGATTTAGTTTGGGTTAATACTAGTTCTAGTATGATTCAAGTATTGATCCTCTCTGAAATAAGCTTTTCTTGTGCTGATCAATCTCTATTGCATAGAGCAGTTACTCTGATTTTTGCTTGTGATAAATATGGAAGCTTTAACAAATCCTTTTGCTTTGCAGAAAAGGAGGCTTGCTCGGCTTCAAACATTGTTTGGCTGGAATATACATTATGTGAATGCAACAGAATCCATATCAAGTAATAACATTTACTCTGCCTAATTTTTTCCCTAAATTATGATAATTTTGTTTAGCGAGGGCACCTTTTGTGTAAAGGTAAAAGTTACCCCACTTGTGGGTCAGATGTCATGGGTGTAACTGAAACAGCTTCACTAGAAAAAGAAAAGGAAAGCTGCAATGTATCAGCCCTCTGTTGCCCTTAATATAATACTTTTTAGGAACTCAAAATATTTTTGAATCTTCTCTGAATGAGATTGGATGATATATGTTTCAGGCAAATCAGATGAATCATGGTCTGTAGAAGTAGTAAGACCTGCTGTGGAAATTATCAGATCTTTTTTAAGTGGAAATGGGAGCTCAATGTCCATGTCAAGGGGTTATGATGTTACTGGAATGAGATCAGTTGAAAGGAACTTGTGGACCCAATATGTGTGCAAGGTGAATATTGCTGGAAGTTAACCTGCTTTTGCTTGTCTTATTATTTCCTTTATGGTATGAATCGTCTGGTAACTTTTAGTCTGGTCCTTGGTGTCTGTTTATGATATATCTATTCGCAGGCTTGTGGGGATAAGGTTCTTAGAGGAGCTCATGAGTGGGAACAGCACAAATTGGGCCGTGGGCATCGGAAACGAGTTTCTAAGTTTCGGAAGATTCAAAGCCAAGCCTTTGCTTTGGTAGACCAGGACATTTTAACGATGGTCAATGACCAAGATTCCGGTTCATAGAATTCTCTCTGATTATATGCTCAATATGGACTGTCTTCTTTCAAGATTTTTTAATGATGGGCATAAGAAAAGGGCAGCTGGAGTAGGTAGGTACTCTTTCCTTTCTTTCTGAGGATTGTTGAATTAAATAATCATTGATGTTCGCTGCTCAACTCTGTTATTTTTTTCCGAAGAGAAGTTAGTTGTATGGGATAAGATAAGATACATGACTTGTTAGTCGATTGAAGGTAGCATTTATGATTTATAATTGTTATTTCGCTAGCAATATTTTACTAAGTGAACACTGAATTCATGTTTAGGCTGTATATTCTTAATTCATGTTTGTCAACAGCATCATTTTATACATAAAAAAACCTCAGTAATAATCACAGTGGTGTTCTTGACTTGATTCATGTTATCGTCTTTGTCTGAAGCATGATAAATTGTTCTAGATAAAACTGAGCAAACTGAGCAAAACAAGATCAATTTTCAGACTTGCTTTTGTTTCTGGAGAATTTTAAGATGACTTATTTTTAGTATGGAGAAGATAGCTAGCACATGAATATTGAAGCTGTGGGCTTATTATTGGACATCCTTGTTTAGTATAAACATAAAAAATTACATAATTAAAACAATGGTAACCATTTCTGGTTCGGTGTTCCATCGGGTGGCCAAATGATGATTTGCTGAAGGCTTGGATTATGCATTTTAACATCCATTACCATTAAACTATGCAAATTGAAGATGCCACTACTTCTAAACCACCAACGGTGACCGGGCAATGCAAACTTACAAGAATCAATTGTAAGTATGGTTCCTGGGGCTGTACTAAACCATTAGTAAGGCACTTGTAGAGCCAGTTCTGGGGCCGTATCGAACCGTCTGCAACTAAAACCCACTTCTGCTCTTGGTTGTAATTTTCGCACATGTTAACCCAGACTTTCTTGCCAGTTGCACCCAACAATGGTCAAGGTAAAAGGTCATGTATTATTGGTACACTGAAAGCCTTGACTAGAAGCATATATGTTTTTCTCTAATGTTAGTATGCCACCTTCACCTCCTGATTTTGCTGTCAAAACTAATCCAAATTGAGGATTAATGATGGTTCCATTGTCCCATGTTGCCCAATGAGTCGCATTCGGCATTGCAGTTTGGCAATCGTTTATGATCACATTATTCCCTTCTGGGTTGTATGGATTTGTCGTTAAGCACTTGCCATTTGATTGTATTGTCCCATCTTTTTTTAAAGTCCATAGTTGATTTGCTGATGCGTTATCAGGTTTGCATTGCCACATATGAACTGGATTTTCTTCGTGGTACATTTCATCTTTCGCATCAACGCAGAGACCATCTCTACCGATAATTCGTACTGTTGGTTCAAAATCAGTTGAGCAATCATCCTGATCAGATAATGTCGACTTATCTTTGCAATTGATGAATGACAGAAAAGCTAAGTTGGCGACTAATTCTCCGTTAACGCTATACAAATTAAATTTTTCAAGATTTGGCATTTGAACTACAACTTTCTTGGGAAAAACTCCGTTCTTAGATCCTTGAATAGCTGCAGAGAGAGTCTTCCAATTGTTCTCGAGCCAACGGGTGGAAGCATCTGGCCGAAATGTTTGATTATTCTGAGAGGTCCAACGCAATTGTTGTTCGATGCGTCTGAATCTTGCCGCTTCTGAAACCATTTTTCATAACAACTATCAAACTGGAAGCCAAGTCCCTGGAATCAGTATTTTGAGTAGTAATACCACTGGTAACTTCTTCGAGTACGATTAGTCCCAAATCAATATTACTTCTGAGTTGACCTGTAACATTTTCGAGTTCAACATAGCTACTTCCAAAAGGACGTCTGTTCTGTTGTGTTTGTGAAAAGATCAGAAAATGAAAGCTTAAGAGCATCGTTGAAGAAGTAGGATTTGTTTTTCACTCCAAAAGCAACTATATTTGCATTTGTAACATTCATTGGTAATGTAATGGAATTTGAAAGATGGAGCATAAGAAATCTTTGGGAATTAGGCAAAGAGGATGAATTGTGCAAAACTGGTATTCCATGAATTTGGAATCCACTTGACAAATGATCTCGTACAGATTGAAGAAATTATGAATAGCTCTCCTCATTGGCGGCATCGATGTTACAAGTCAGTGTTCTATAGGGAAGGCTAGTGCCGTTTTGAGCTTCTACCAACACCAATGTGCATACAGCAGCCAACCAAAGCCATGTGCTGCTCTCATTGTGAACAAGTTCAATTTTGGTGCGGAAAAGAAGTGAAGAAATTGAATGATAATATACAGAAAGAGTCGCGCAGTTTTTGGTGTTTGTTGAACAGATTGACGCACAATATTGTATAGGCTGAAAGTGAGGAATGAGGGCAGGTAAGTGTTTTGTTTTGATTTTACCTATGCATTTTTATCACTTACATCCACCTTTTCACAAGATGATAATTAATAGTATAAAGATAAATAAATATGTAAAATAGGTAAAAGTATAATTTATTAAGTGAAATAAATAATTAAATACTACATTTTTTAATCACCACATAAAAATGATAATTAAAATAGTGGTAACCATTTTTGGTTAGGCCTTCCATGGGCAGTCCAAAGGATAACACGCTTCAGGCTTGGATCATTCTTTTCAACATCCATTACCATTCCACTATGCAAATTGAAAATAATTCCATTACTTGTAAACCACCAACGATGACCAGGCAATGCTAAATCACAACTATCAATACTAAGTATTGCTCCTTTATTTCTTCTTGTACCACTGGTGAGGCACTCGTTTTGCCTGTTTTTCGGCCGAATCGAACCATCTGCGAATAAAGCCCACTGTTGATCACTATTACTTGCACTTGCACACTCCGCAATCCATACATTGGTGCCATTTGCTTCCAAGCAAAGATCATTAAACCCAACAATGCTTGACACAAAAGGTTTTGTATTATTACTAGGAACAAACCCTTGACTCGAAGCATACGTATTTTTCTCTAATGTTAATACGGTGCCTGGGCCTCCTGATTTTGCACTCAAAACTAGCCCTAATTGAGGATTGATTATGGTTCCATTGTCCCATATGGCCCAACTGGTAGCATTAGTCATTGCAGTTTGGCAATCATTTATGGTCACATTTTTGCCTTCTGGGTTATGCACATTAGTTGCAGTTAAGCACTTGCCATTTGATTGTATTGTTCCATCTTTTTTGAAGGTCCATAATTGATTGGCTGCTGGTTTAGGCTTACATGGCCACAACTGAACTGGGTTTCCATCATGGAATTTATCATCTTTGGCATCAACACATAGACCATCTCTGCCGATAATTCGAACAGTGGGCTCGAAATTATTTGTACAGCCACCATGATTAAATGAGACTATGAAAGCCAAATTAGCCACTAACTCTCTTGTCACACTATGTAAATTGAATGTCTGTCGATTCGACCGTTGTATTTGAATTGGCCTAGAAAAAATTCTATTCTTAGATTCTTGAATTGCAGCTGAAAGAACTTCCCAGTTGTTCTCAAGCCAAAGAATGGAATTATCAGGACGAAATGTTTGATTATTCTGAGAAATCCAACGAACTTGTTGCTCGATCCGTCGGAATCTCGCTGCTTCTGAAACCATTTGCATTACCACAATGAAAAAGGAAGCTAAGTCCTTATTGGAATTAGTAGTTTGAGTACTCATTCTACGAACAGCTTCGTCCAGCGCGATTAGTCCTAAATCAATTTTACTTCTTCTTTTACCTGCAACAGTTTCAAGTTCATCATAGCTACTTCCAAAAGGAAGTCTGTTCTGTTGCGTGTTTGTGAAAAGATCAGTAAATGAAGCAGCCTTGCTGAAGAAATATGATTGACTTTTAACACTAAAAGCAGCTATATTTGCATTGTTAATGTCCATTGCTAATGTAATTGGCTCTTGTGTTACTGAATTTGAAAGATTCAGAAGAAGGAAGTGTTGGGAATCAGATATATGAGGCAATATTGGTATTCCATGAATTTGGTTTCCATTTAACAGTTGATCTCTGACAGATTGAAGAAATTGTGAGTAGCTTTCCTTATTGGCGGCCTTTAAATTAAAAGTCACCGTTTTATAGCGGAGGGTATTGTCGTTTTGAGCTTCTACCACCACCCATGTAAACATAATAGTCAACAGAAGCCATGTACACAACTTTATCATTGCTTTCATCTTCAGAAATTTTATTTTCCTGTGAAAAAAATGAAGGAAATACTCAAAATTAATATTAAAAAAAATTAATAAAAGAAAGACCGTACTTACAAATTGAGCAACTTTGTTTATTTGTGATGCAGTTTATTAATTAATATCGCTATTATATAACCGAAAGGTATAGTTATGAAATAATTATAGCAGCAAAGTGATGAAGATGAAATACTGAATTCACGCACTTTGTGTTGTTGGTACAGATTCTCACACTCTTTGTTTTGTTAAACAAAATAATTAAAGACGGAAGAAAAGGGTAGATTGCTCACACTTTCTGTTCTTTCATTGTCCCAATTTCTATTTTTTTTTTTAAAAAAAAATTAAAATTATTAAATTATAATTTAATCCAAAATTTATCAATAAGCCAAAACAAAGTTTAATATTGTTATTTCTTGTCAACCTTAACCAAAATTTAGTCAAAAGTTAACATAAGGGCAAAAGCCAAAACAAAGTTTAATATTGTTATATATATAGATAGATAGATAAATTAGAATCTTCCCAGATTCACTCAACTTGTGATTAGTTTGCATCCACTTTCACTGTCTTCTGCCGCTGAATTATGTACAAATTTGCTAGTCGCACAATGTCTTCATCTTCTTGAATGCTCAAAACATTGCATTTTGGTTCTAACATTTTTGTTTTTCTTGAAGATCGAATGCATGAATGTCTCTTTTAACAAAACTAACTGAACAATGTAAGACCTTAAATCAGAAATTGAAAAGAGAATAAGCTGTGTTGTTTTCTTTTATTTTTTAAGGTTTCCTCCAAATTTTAGTCAATAAAAACTTAAAACCCTAACTAATTTTGTTCTTCAAATCAGTAAACACGTCAAAATACGCAATAGAACACATTGGAGAAGATGAAATCAGCAAAGAATTCTCAAAAAAAAATTGCGTAATTAAATAATAATATCAGACAATCATGCTTATGTACTACACTACGTCAGTTTTTGCTGCCGGCACGTTGCTCTGTCGTGGTTGTGCTGCCGTCGTTGCTAAGATTTTGAGAGGTTGCGCTGCCGCCACCGGCATTTTTATTAATGGAGGTTAAAGCTTAAGTCGAGCTCAGCTCATTATTTCGATCCAAATTTGAACAATCTTTTAGTGAGTCTGAGTGTCGATCCCTAACCAAAGTGTCCCACAAAAATAAAACTATGGATTTGCACGCAAGAGAAAGACAGAGACTCGTGACTCGCCAACGTTATTATTGTTTTACAATTTTAGCAGTACAAAATGAATCTGAATTAATTGATTGATGTTTTTGGACACTCTCACATATATATGACGTGTACTCATCAAATTATTCCTTGCACGAGGGGTTGCTCTGGTGCCTACTATCTTCATTGCCTAATATATACCAATAATCTAATTTACATTATAAAGTTACATGCCTATTTATTTAAGAATCAATTACCAAAAAAGTATCTAAATTTGTAACGTGGATATCATAGATTTCGCATATCATTTACCTAAATTAGAGTAGTTTGGAAAATAAGTATGCAAACATATGTATTTTTTAATTTAAAAAATAGAGTTTGAATAATGGGTATGTGAACTTTGGTTGTTTAATTATATTAATGACGAATTAGTGAACGTGTTTAAATGATAAGTCCAATTGATGGCGGACACGTGGTGTGTTCAATAAATTCGGATAAACGTTATGCGAGTCCCTGAATCGCCGTTTAAAAGTTCAAAAACGCAGTATGCGAACTCTTTTGCATATACGGATACTGCATTTCCTTTCACCGTTTTCTATTTCGATTACCAACAAACGTTTTACTGTCAAATTTTGTACATTTTTACCAATCATTCAAAAGTTTTTGAAGTTTTTTAACTGCAATTCACTACTTTGATTATCTGTTTTGTGACAAAATAAGTGTTTTTTTTTTTAATTTGAATTCTCTTTTTATGTTATTATTATATTTTTTATTATTTTTCTTAATTTTTAATTTAACTTTAATTTAAAATAATACTCATTTATGCTAATATATTTAAGTAAAATTATATTTTAGGTAGTTTATAGGTAATAACATATGTATGCGAAATAGAAATTGTATTCGCAATAATATTTTAGCTAGTTAGTAACATTATTAGTATGCGGAAAAGAATTTATATACAAAAAAAATTTATCTGCAATAATAATGTCTGAAGTAGTTATAATATGTAGAAAAAAAATTTATATGCGAAAATAACAGGATATATACGGTTAGGTATATTAGTTGAGAATATTAAATAAAAATATATTATTTTAAAGAATATTTTTAAAAAATAAATTGGAAAATAGTAAAGTGTTGGAATTTAAATTCGAAAATAATTAAAAAATTTTTTTGCAAATAAAACGTGCAGTAATAGAGCGAGAAAAATCTTTTAGTTTACGGCAGCAGCGCTTGTTCGATTAGGGGTCTGATAGCTGTGATTTATTGTTCCTTCAACGAGATACAATAGTCCGCTATGCATCAGGCAAGCCGACACGCAAATATGGCGGCAACTTGATAGGTGTCGAATCCACCAAAAATAAAACATGCTCTTCCTACAAAATAAAACTTGTAAATAGTGTGAGAATGGTCGAACCCTAGGGACTAGTTTGCCGTAAATAACCAGATTTGAAATTAAAAACAATTAAAGTAAAGAGGGGATTAAAAATCGAAAAGAAATTAATTAATCAAAAAAAGAATTCAATCAAGGCATACCGCGGCGCGAAGTTCGATTCAATTGATCATTAATTTCAGAATGGTTTATTAATTCATATTAGAAATAAGTTATAGCCAGGAAAAACATCGACCCAACTAATTCTACCGTAATAATAGGGTGCTAAGATACAATTTAATAACAACCCCTAATTAACTAGCAATCCTAAGTACGACGAAGTATTTAATCGTTAATTGCCTTAAAATCTAGTAGAACCCTATTCAGATTAACAGAAACTACGAGCATCCATTTAAATCTGATTATATTCTTCCTTAGCATATAACCCAAAAAATTCTACCCAATCAAATTATATTAATTACTACTCTATCGATCTAAGCAAACAATTATGAACTTGATTCAATCGAATAGTTATGAAAATTGCTTTCAAACAAATAACGGGCCTTGTTAATTCATTTAATAGAATTTTGCTAGGGGATATATTTTCTCAATAAATCATAGAAACAATATAAATGCAACATAGATTAAGAAATTCAATTAAGTTCAACAATCTCACAATCGAAATCAAACTTCTATCTTGGTTTAAGCCTTAATTGAACAAAGGGAATTAGCCACGCATAGCTATGACAGAAAACATGATGAAGAAGATGAAAGGATTGCGAAATCAGCTATTCAATGATGAAAATCCCATAACCCTATTTCTGGTGGCAAGAAGTGTGTATAGAAAACCCTAAAATTGATTTAAATACATCCCAAAAGATAGGGTCAACTAATATAATAACAGGACCCACTAAAATTGATAATAAATCGGGTTTTCCAGGCTTTAAAACGTGCAGAATTAATCCTTAAGAAGTTTCGGGCCAGCCAGCCCGTTTAAAACAAATTGTGTCTCCTGTTTTCCGCTTAGTCTTGCCCACGGCTAAAGATCGGACTGTCTTGTTCTTTCCATTCCGAAAAATTCAGCAGCTTCAATCTTTTTTCAAAACGCTTCACTTTTGCTTATTTTTGCTCTATTCACGCCAAATCCAACTTTCCTAGCACAAAAGTAATGAATCAACTAAAACCACATTTTTAAGCACAAATAATGCAAAATCAACACAAATATAGCTAATAAAAACAAGTTGGATTTACATGTTATCACAACTTGATATCAAGCATACCTAGACGCTATTCTACATTAACAAACTAGGTTTCGATGCGGTGCAAAAGATTAGGTTGATATATTACAACTAGGTCCTTCTTTCTGCTCTAGTGGAGCGTTGGCGTCTAAAGACACACACCTTCCACTTTCCCTACGAAGAGATGACCATCATGCTATAGGACATGAATATGATGATTGGGTTGCTTGTCGACGAATGTGCTGTAACAAACTGATTTCAAAGGCCCCTGGTTGGATGACGTCATTACTGTTTGGATTTTCTGGGTTTCGCACTTGAGGAGGATGATATCAAGGGCAGTACGATTATACTTCATTGCATCAGCGGACATATAATGACACAAGTGGAAGACAACTTGCCAGAGTATGTTTACCAGTAGGGAGCTTGATGTTTTGTGGTGTGGTTGATTGGGGGATTCCTGTTCTAATATTCATCGAAGAATAGCATGAGCTTGATTTTGGTGCCGATGTTGTCCGATTTCATCAAATTTCAACAATATAGTTGGGGAGTGCCATTCTAGCATATCTGTATCAGAATTTGTGCTTTGCAGCCACGAGATGTGATTATATCGGAGGGTGTTTGCTGTTATTACAGGTGATTTGTTTTATTTAAGTACTCCATGTTTTTTTTTTTAAAAAAAAATTCTACGTATGTTACTAAATCACAATTCGATTTTATTGTACACAGGTGTAGGCTTGGGAGAGGATTGCCATACTTCGACCGACACTCTCTGACTTGTATCCTATAACGTTTTATAGTTATCCATATGCGCAGAGATATGTAGCTTTCTTCGTTCTATTTTATTGGTTTTATTTGCCAGTATACTGATATTTCCATGTTTTTAAAGGTGGCGGACAGGGAAAAATTTGCAAGACATTATCAGCCATAATCTGCTGGGTTACCAAGACCAGCTATCGGTCTTGACGGACGATGATGTATTTTTCCAATCTTGTTTTGTTGCTCCATGTCTACTTTTTTTTTTTTTTTTTTTTTTTTGCAGAAAGAGATATTGATATATACTATATATATTTCTTCGATAGATTGTGGATGTCCTACTCGGACCAGCTAATGCAGAGTTGAGCAGCACATGTGAACCACTGTGACGCAGCTCATATTCATTAAGGAGGTCGAGTTTCATAACCCTAACAGGGCAGTTCAATAGTTCAGTATTGGCAAGAGATACCTAATCAAACTCTGTTGCTAGGTAAGGATGAACATTAGTGCCTCCATAAGCTGATGAGAATCGATTGAAACATAGAGAATTGGAGCATACTCCACCAGTCGTACACCACGCGGTGGAAGGATCGATTGAACACATTGTTCGCTGGGGATTATATTGGACCAGCAGATGCGTCTAATGAGTACCTATCGTGATACTAGCAGCGGACTTTACGGTTCAACAACAATTCGGAGGACAAGAGGAGCATCCCTATACCTCAGGGTACATTGGCTCTACCGAGGCCTACGCAATATTGATAAGTTTTCCTTTACCTTTTTTTAGTTTAGTTTGGATTTATACTTCTTACGTGGATCAAATTCAATTATTTATACTAGTATTTTTTTTTTGTGACAGGCTAGGTCTACCGCGAAGATCATGCAGGATGCATTATAGTATTAAGAGTGGCATTTGGTAAGCAAGATGAAGTTTGAAGATTATACAGAGTGCTTCGGCAGAGTAGTCACTTCTTGTCAGCAGGTGCTGCAAGTTCATCAGACGCAACATGATGTCGTGCCTACTCAAAGCTATGTTGCAACCGAGCAATCTGAGCCGGCATAGAGGCAGTGTGCAGTTAAACGGATAGGGCGTGGCGGTTGAGTCCCCAACAGTGGTAGACGGCGAGCAACCCATTCTCTGCCAGCAGTAGTTCCTCATCTACCAGCATCCCCTTCTTCTGCAGTAGCCCCCCTCCTCTGCTAGAATCCCATTTGCCAGTAGCACCTCATCCACCACCATCAGATTCGCAGTAATTGTCTTCTTTATTGGGGTACACAGATCAGTTTCTAAACGATCTGTTTTACGATGTGGATATAGTACCTCAGACCCCGATTGATCAGCCAGCATTTGGTGAGGCATCTGTTGATCATGGCCCTAGAGATCAGCAGGAGAGGGGTACTAATGAGTCTGATGTTCTTTTGGCGTATCGTTGATCGTCACGGGTTAGAATGTCTCCAAGATATCCCAGGAGTTCACATGTGAAAGATAGACTTAGGCGTCGGGGTCGGGATGAATAACATTGTATATATCATTTTTGTAATATGTACAAAATTTAAATTTCATAATGTATTTTTAAATTTTAGTTGGTTTGCAGTTAATTTTATGCATTGAATTCCTTTTATGTTCTTTGTCCTTTCTATTTCAATGTTAAAATTTAGTATTATACTATATATATTCAAGAAATTCATTACAATTAGATCTATAATATACATATAAATTAAATTATAATTACAATTAAATAAGAGCTCTATCTAACATAGGATGAGAAAGTGGACATAATCTGACGTTATGTCCTGGGTTTCTACAATGACTGCAAAATGGCCCTCTCTTAGTCTGCCTTTAACTATGATTCATCACCCCTTTCATTCGATTTACTCACCTTCAATCCGGCTCATCATAATGAATCATTCTAGAGTCATCCGGACGTAAATTCCATTCTAGTTGAGGTCATGTGTCCCTACCCAGAACGAAGGTAAATTTTCTAATGAACTGTACATCTCATCCTTCTACAGTGTACAACATATCAATAAGGGCCACAGGATCCTCATGTCTAAACAAGGCCGTAGTAATTGCATGTAAGTATGGAATTCTATAGGTTTGCCATTTTCTGCAGGTGCAGGTTCTACATTTGCATTTCACCATCTGTGTGTTGTCACTTCTTATTACAACTTTGTAGAGAAATAACTTGATGTTCTAGTAGTTTACCATATGGGCCCTTGCACGTTGCCTATATCTGTTCAACTGTTTCATTGGATGTGATGCAAGTGCAATCTGTCATTTTTCTATTCGAGGTAAGTCCCAATGGAATATACTAACCGTCTTTTCCAAAGTCGATTCGACCAAAGCTCTGATTGGGAAGTGACAAGACCCTTTTAGAACGTTGTTGCAGCTCTCTGCGATTTTGGTGGTTGACAAATCCATCTACGGCAGCTATCAGCGAAAAGAGTCCATTTCTCAGCATCGATGTCTTACAAATAGAAATACGCTCACTCGATTTTCTGTGCCACATTGTGTCGTGCAGTGACATATTTTCTGACATAGTTACTTTAGACCCTTCCTTTTGAATCGCGTCGACATTTTGACCTTCATGTGTTCTAGGAAAAACCTGTAGACTCTCATTCCTGGATATTTCTCAAGTATATTTCTCGAGTGGAAATGATACCTTGGTTGCGATCAGAGATAATGGAGGTACAACGGTCGCCAAGAACATTCAATTTCAGTTATTTCAGGAACCATTTCCAATTGTGCATCATCTCATTGTCCACCACTACAAATGCTACCGAAAAAGAACATTGTTGTTTGATGTTTTTACCATGTAGCCACGACATCCTGCACAATCTGCTTACTCTTGAAATATATTCTAATGTCAATACTCTCTGTATTTCTGTCCCGCTTTTGAAGCCTCTTTGTATTCTCCTCTTTTGGATCTTCCTCGTCTATATCACCATAAGCAAAAATGGGACGATATTGGAGGAACATCGATCTCACTGTCGGTACTGTTGTCTGATGGCATGTACTCTTCATCACTACTAGAACAACTCCACGCAGGTATCTCCTCCTCCTCCTCCTTCTCCTCCCCTCTAATCTCCTTATTTTCCCATTTAGCCGGACTGTAAACCACTAAATTAACATCCTCATTTGCTTGTTTCATATATCCCGAGTCGTTATGTGTAGTGCCCGTTTGTTTCCTCTACGATAAACAGTTTAGAAATAGTAGCAACTTGAACATTGACAATTTGTTTTGCTGTTACATACAATTCCGGCCAGTTGAATGCATATAAGTATAAGAACAAAACAGTCTCATCATCTTGCATAATGATATACCACCTGGGGCCATTTTATTCTATCCACACCATAATAAAATGTAGTCGTACCATGTTTCTATTCACCTGACAAACTCTGCATACCCGATCAACAAGTTGATCAAAAGACAATTGAGCATCGATGCATATTGTTACGTCAGCGCAGTTGTAATTCAAACCAACTATGCTATCTACAAGTGGAAATGCACTATTGTAGTATATATTTAACAAAAATAAACAACTGTAACGAATTCTAGATAGAAAATATTTTTGAACAGTATGAAAAAAAATACATGTTTTCTTATAAAACTACAGAATTTTTTCTTTAAACTGCTTTAGCTATTTTGGGTTCTTCTGTGGTTTTTATTGACATGTTCACATAATAACTTTGAGAACTAATTTTATGCACATTTTTATTGACATGAAGTTCACATAATAACTTTGAGAACTAATTTTATTCACATTTTGTCAACATTTATACACGTGTCAACTGTTCATTCGCCATTTTCAAAAAGTTAAGTTCAGATACTTCTTATTCGAACTCTTGTGGCTCTGACATGTGTCACTTTTTTCAAATTTAAGCGCACGGTCATCAAATTCGAATACTTATTATCCGAAATCTTAAGTTCACAAAACAGTTATCCAAACTCTTAATTTTTAATTAAAAATTTGAAAAATTATTATACGAACATATTATATTTGTCTACATTTCAACTAGCACCATTTTTTGTCCACTATTTAAATTAAGGCACCCATTGAGGAACCCACCCTTTATTCAGGTTTCTAACATTATTATAAAATGACTGACATCTTTTTCTATATAGCTCACTAATTTCAACTTAGCTTTAATTGATCTACTTTTACAATTTTTCAAATACAAGTAACAATAAATATCTTTACCCCTACCTATTCTTTACTAAAATTCTATTTTCCAAAATAGGAGATATGAAAACATATTAGCATAAACTAGAAGTACCTTATATATCACTCATGAAATTTATTTCAGTGTTAAAGCAGAAACATGAAAAGAAATCCTAGAGAAATAACATTATTATAAAGTCATGCCCTTTGGGTTGAAGAATGCAAATGCCACCTATCAGAGGTTGGTCAACAAAATATTCAAGGATCATATTGGTAAGAATTTTAATGTCTACGTGGATGATATGATAGTAAAGAGTTAGTTTATAGAGGATCATATGAAAGACTTGGAAGAGGTATTTAGTGTCTTGGACTCGTATCACATGAAGCTCAACCTAGAGAAGTGGCATTTGGAGTAAAGGTAGGAAAATTCTTAGGTATTATGGTGTTTTAGAGGAGAATTTGGGCAAATCCTGAGAAGATTAAGGCGGTCTTAGATATGCAATCCTCAGAAACTTGCATGAGATTCATATCTTGAATGGTAGACTGGTGGTTTTAAGGAGGTTTTTTACTTGTCCAGCAAAGAGGTGCTTACCATTCTTCAAGTTGCTAAAGAAGAATGAGGGATTCACATGGGGTGAAGAGTGCTAAAAGGCCTTCGAAGACAATAAGAAATTTTTATCCAACTCATCATTGCTTAGCCGACCTGTGCCCGGGAAAGTTTTGTTCTTGTATGTAGCGGTAACTGATGAAATAGTGGCCTTTTTCTTAATTAGGGAGGAGGATGATGAGCAAATCCCTATATATTATATAAGCAAAGTGCTGAAAGGGCCGAGCTTAGGTACCTGAGGGTAGAGAAGGTTGTTTTCGCTGTCTTAACAAGTTCGTTGAAGTTTAGGAAGTATTTCCAAGCCCATACTATCTATGTAAGGACAACCTTTCCTTTGAAAAAGATGTTGTAAAGGGAAGAAACCTCGGGTTGCATCCATTATAAGCCTTGCAAGGCACTTAATGCTTAAGTTCTAACTAATTTTGTGTTAGAGTATGTAGGCCTAGAGCAGAGGAAAGGTCGGTAGGATAGTTTATATAAGGAATGTAGAACAAAGGATATCGAATGAAATACTTAGGAAGTATGGATTGATGGAGCATCCAATAATGAGGGTGCTGAATCAGGGTAGTAATGAAGAGCCCTAAAAAATCGAATAAATACTATGTTTTGAATTGAACTTTCAACTCACCTACAATGCTGCCAAGTACAAGGCTTTCATTAAGGGGTTGCAGCTTGCTAAAAAAGTAAGTTCACTTTATCTAAATATGTATTTTGACTCAAAGCTGGTTGTTAGTTAAATGCAGGGTACCTATGTTATCAATGGAGCCTTGCTAAGAAAATTTCAGAGTGAGGTAGCTAAGTTGGTTTAAATCTTAAAGAAAAGAAGGACTACATGCAAGATTACACTGATTGGTAAGAAATAGAATAAAGAGGCAAATGCCTGGGAAAAATAGGCAGCTAAAGAGGAGATGTTTGGCAATTACCTGTATGAGGTGATGGAGTCATCATATATTAATATAGTGGAGATCACGTTTATAGAGGAGGAGGTGACCTAGATGACTCCAATAATCAAATACCTTACTAATAGGGAGGTACTAGAGGATAAGGCTCAAGTGGTGAAATTGACAAAAAAATCCATGATGTATTCCATGAGAGAAAGAGTGTTGTATCAAAGGTCCGCATTCTATCCTTGCGCAATGTGTGTAGGGAAAGAAGAAGGTGCATTCATAATGAAGGATATTCATGAAGTCATGGCATGCGTGTATGAAGGAGAAAAGCCCATGGTTAGAAAGATTTTGTTGCTTGGTTATTATTGGTTGATCTCGAAGGCGGATGTCAAGGAGTATGTGGAACGATGCAAGCAGTGAGCAAGGGCACCTCCGTGGATTTCGGGGATGGTTACTAGGAGGAGAAAGATTAGAACTCATTATCTACACTCTAACTTGATCTTATTTAGTTGGAGATTCAATCATCCTTGAAGTGCTTCAATGATTAACGGGCATAATCAACACCAACCACCGTATGAATTAAGGTCGCTAAGTAAAGTATGACCTTTTGCTATGTGAAGGATAGACATCTTAGGTCCTTTCCCAACCTCTGTTGGTTAGAATCAATTCATAGCTGTGGCTATACATCACTTCACTAAGTGGGTTGAGGTAGAAGTGCTCCCAACTACAATAGCTGCCAGGATTGTCAAGTTCTTTAGGGAGTCGGTAGTATGGAGATTTAGGGTACCTTACGATGTAGTGGCATGTAGTGGCTGACAATGGAACCCAGTTTGAAAGTGCTGAATTTCAGGATATGTGCGAGGAGTTAGGTATCATTCTCCATTTTCCTCAGTGGCTCACCCTCAATCAAATGGGCAAACTGAGATAGCAAATAAGGCCATCTTGCAAGGCCTAAAAAAGAAGTTGGTGGAAGAAAAAAAATTAGATAAGCGAGTTGGAGATATGATGTGGTCATATCGTATAACCCTTAGAAAAGGCCACTGGGAAAATCCCATTCTCTTTAGTATATAGGTGTGAAGCGGTATGCCTCATCGAGCTGAATTTGCCAAGTTATAAAGTTACACATCATGATGAAGTGTGAAATGAGGAAAATATAGGGGTATCAACCTAGTTAAAGAAGGTAGGAAGGAAGTGCAAGTTAGAATCGCGACGTATCAACAAAAATTTGCAAAATTTTATAAGATGGTCAAAGCTAAAAATATTGATGAAAGCGAATAGGTATGGAGAAGACCTGACCTTGACAAAGGAAATGCAAGAGTCGGGAAGTTAGGTCCAAATTGGGAAGGTCTATTCAAAATAATAAGGAAAATTGAACCAACTACACTGGGTTGGAAGAATGACCCCACTATCCCAAGAACCTGAAATTTTAGTCTGGTTAAGAAGTGCTATGTTGTTCCTGCCTTGGTGGCATATATCTTGTGATTTACTAAATGTCTTTATCTTTCATTCCTAGGTTTTTTAATCCTATGAACCTCCTATCGAAAAGGTGGTATTTTTAAAGTTTTCCTTGGATAATTGGATCCTAAAGTTTTTTCCTATATATTGATAAAAGAAAAGAAAATTCAGTTTTTATACAATATGCATCATGCAAATCTCACGGAGTGTTTCTTTTTTATACTGATATTCAGTCTACGACTCCTAGGTACCAACCCATTACCACTTTAGAGATCGGTACGCTGTACCCCTAGAAGGACCGCTGCAATCTAGTTCTAGATTGGTAGGGAGAGCGACCTTCGGCCACTCAACATAGAAAACTCACGCTTTGAGCTACGAAACTTTCTTTGACACCGATGATGGACCGATAAAAAGGCCATTTAACTTCGATTCTATTGCACCTGGGTCGAAGCTCAAGACCCTTGGCTGTTAAGCTTTATGCTGCCGAATGAGGATAATATCAATGTTTCACATGCGCAGCCTGCTCCTATGTGCTTGGTCTATACTTTCAATGCCTCGTATGGGCAATTTGCTTCCATGTGTTTGTGCCACACTTTCAACACCTTGTATAAGTGACTTGCTCTTCATACACTTGGGCCATGAAATATCAACATCTTACATGCGAGATCTGCTCCCATGTATTTGGGTTATACTTTCAATGCTTCGGATGAGCGACCTGTTCCTTATACGCTTGGGCCATATAATATCAACGTCTCACATGCATGACCTGTTGTCATGTGTTTGGACCATGCTTTCAGCGCCTCATATATATTTATTTGAGCGGATTTAAACTGTTTGCTTAAGTCTCCCTTGAAAGCATGTATTAATAATAGTTTGGAAAATGACTCTTAAAAGTGATAGATATGTAGAGAAGGTGGTGAATTATTAAAGAAGATTATTGTAAGTGTGAATGTCTCTGGTTGAGCCAGCATTTCTGGCTCAAAATACAACTACTAAATCACCCATCATTTTCTTATATGTATAAATTACATAATTCATACAAATTATTTATATGTCCATTGCATGTTGAATTTAGATGGTCCCCAATGTTTGAGTAGTGTAAGGGTTGTTTGATTTCAGGTTATAATTATTATACTCCCTCCTCCATTCAATTTATATGTTCAACGAAATTTTTTCTATAAGAGAGGAGTTGGCAGTTTATTGTTAATTTTATATTAGTGTTTTATAGAAATTTAACATAATTGATACTTGGTTGCTAATCGCTAATTTTATATTATTTTTAATAATAAAAAATATATTATAATTATTTTTTAAAATTTAAAAATAAAATAAAAATAAAAATATTAATTAATAATTTAAATAAATAATTAATTGTCAATATGAATATAGTGTGAGTCAACTACTAGGGAAAGAGAACTCTAAATATGTGTTGATGGAATTATGAAGTAATTGGAGTCTCAAACAATCATCAATTAAACTTTAAAAAGCTGGACAAACAATTATCAAATTGTGGAACTGCTCAACTAAATGCAGACTAAGAACTGCTAGAAAATTTAAAGATAGCTGATTTCATACTTTAAAAAAAAAAAAAAATCAATCAGTGAACAAATCTATGGTAAATTAGGGAAGCAAAAAGTCTTAAAGTTGGGGACATGAAAACAATTGGATTGGATATTGGCCAAATCAGGGATAATAATTGTTCATAATGATTTATGATTTTTTTTGTTTTTTAAAAAGAAAATGCTAATACCTATATTTGAGAATCTAAGCAAATCTTTTGAATAGACTCAATAGGATTAGCTAAAAGCTAATAGACAAAAGCTTGAAGTGCAATTTAAAAAATAAATAAATAAAGGAAAGTTTGAAGTGCAATTAGTGGAAGAATTGCAATCATACAGCTAAGTTAGGAAAACACAAGAATTATTTAAAGAGAAGTTATATCACTTTTTTATTTGATAAAATAATATATATTTTTTTTAAAAAAATATTAGTCAAATATGTTCTTAGGTTGTTACCCTTATTTTTTATTTATTTTATTATTATTAATTTATTTTAGTTAATTAACCATTAATTAAAAATTGAATACAAATTAATATCCTGTCAATATAATTTATTATTATTTGTCGATACAAATAATTATTTATTAATAATTATTAGTATTTCAGTATTTATCAATATTGAATTATATTAAAAAATATTGACAATTATATTGATTGATATTATTTAGAATATTGACATATATTGATAAATACTGAAAATTATCAATTTTATATTTTTCTAGTGAAGGTGCCGATAACTGACTAGCTATCCGGCCATCAAGTGAAATTTGAAAGAATTCTATAGAAGTATATTGATTTTATATTGAATTTTAATTTTTGGTTAATTAATTAAAATAAATTAATTTTTTTAACAAATGGGTAATATTGGAATTTTAAAAAATATATATAATCTTATTAGTCATAAACTGCTATTTTACTAAATATTAAATTTAATGTGTTATTTTATTAAATAAAAAATTAAAATATGTTATTCTATTAGATGCCTTTTATTAAAATCATTTCTCAAAACTTCTATTATTTTGGGAGTCCAATTATATTATAAATGGTCTATATTTAATGAAGGAATAAGTTAAAATGTGGCAGATGATGATGATGATAAATTGATAATAACCTTACAACTTCTGTAGAAAAAAAAAAAAGGAATTGAAATAAGATTCCTTAAAGATAATGTGGAGACATGGCATCCATTTATAAAAGGCCAACAGTATAACCTTGGAGCACATGGGAAGGACATGGAGAAAAATCCAGTGATTATAGTCTACAATTCTGGGAGATAAAAGAAAAAAAGCTACTGTTACCCACCATTTTCATACTAAACAAAAGGAAAAAGCCTTTCATGTTATGATAACACCTATAAATAATTAAAATGGACCAACCTTCCACTCTAAAAAATATTATAGAGCACTAACCCATCAAAATGACCCCATATGGCATATGCTGATGAGCACACATTTACTGTGAGGTGGAGCAATGAAGTAGCTGAGCAGTGGGTCTCTACTCCATGCAATGTATTGTACCCTTCCCTTGTATAGCAGCAGACACTGCTTATTTTTATTTATTTATTTAAGAAAATGCTTAATTGGGTCGGTGATTGGTGTTAGCTCTTAATCCAGTTTTAAGCACTATTTAACTTGACTTAAAAGTCAATTATGGGTCAAAGTTTATTTTTATTTTTCAACTTTCAACCTGTTTTTATAAAGGTAACAAAATGCTGCTATTATATATATATTGTGGGATGGGATTGGGCACAGTTGTTTAAGCTAATAAGGGAAACACCTTGACGTGGTGTGTTCCAGCTCCTCATGTGTCAAAAACCATAAAAAGCCCCCTTCTTTGGTGTGTGTAAATCTCTGTAAAAAAAGAAGAATATATACTTTTTTTTTTTTTTAAAGCCAAAAGCACAAAGAATGCGAAATACCCTCTGAGCATGACAGTGGAGACTAGACAAATAGGACTGTGGAAATTGACACATGAACAATTTTTGTCTATTGGTTTCTTGTATATATAGTGCAAGGTAGGGTTTTTGTGTTCAGGTACAATGGGAGGAGGAGGGTTCAAGCATTTGGTTATTGTAAAGTTTAAGGATGGAGCTGAAGTAGAAGAGCTTATGAAAGGGATGGAGAAGCTTGTTTCTGAGGTTGAGCTTGTCAAGTCCTTTGAATGGTAAGTCCTTTTTTTAAAGTTTTTTTTGCTAACTACAAATCAATCAATAACCTAATAAAGAGTGTTATTTTAGTATAAGGTTTCTTACTTTGGTAGAACCTAATATTCAGGAGGAATGTTAATATTTTGTATAAACAGGGGACAGGATTTAGAAGGGCCAGAGATGCTCACCCAAGGGTATACACATGCCATTTCAATGACATTTGAAAAGAAGGAAGATCACACTGCATTTCAAACCCATCCCAAACATGTTGAATACTCTGCTTCTTTTTCTGCTGCTATTGAAAAAATTGTTGTTCTCACTTTCCCAGCTGTTCTTGTTAAACCACCACCACCTGCATGCTGATATCTATTCAGATCTTAGAGATTATTATTATTATGTGCTAGTTTTGTACCTATAATATAAATTAATTGTTTGTGGCTATTTTAATCTTTTTCTTCTTAAAAAATCTTTGCTAATCAAAAAAATATAAGTTAACTTTGGGACATTTTTGCTAATAAATGTGAATGGTAATATGCAGTTACTTATCATCAATCATTATTAAATTCTAAACAAAATTATGCAAATGAGAAAAAGAAAGATAGGAAATAAAAACATTTGGTGTGGCTAATGACCCCTCAGTCCCTGAAATATGAAAGTTACTAAGAATAGTGAAAGAAAAGTAAGAAACATGCAGAATCTACATAAAGGATAGCAAAAAGTACTGCCAAGGGAACAGAATAGCAGAACCAAATAAGATATATGAAAAGAAGAAAATACATTCTTTTTTGAATATTGGCACAGGAGAATGTGAAAATAGCAGGCAAAAAGTCATAATAATATATCTTAAAAGATTAAAGTAGATTCTTCATCATCCATTATTACCATTTGCAAGATTACCCCAAGAATAGGAAAAAAGAAAATGCAAACCTTCAAGAAACTCAATGTTTCACCTCTTCTTCTAGCTCTCCAAATCTTCATTATCTCTACTTGTGCAACTTCATCCTCCTGTGGCAAAATCCCAATTCAAACTCCATTTCTGGATTCTAATACTTCAATTTCATCCATTTTGAGTCACTTGGTGCAATGCAGATCTGAAAAATTATTCTTGAGAACCTCTCTTGGTCTTTTTCCAGTTTCTTCAATCAATTACACAGCTAAAACTATAACCATATCTCATTCATCTTGCTCTTCGTCTAGCTACTTTACCTCTCCTGCACTTCTCTCAGGTGGGTTTCCTTCGCCTCCAACCCCTAATTCACTTCTACTCTACAACTGCTCCAGCAAAAATCTTCCACTGGCTGGTAACTGCAGTGGGTTGAAGAAGACTTGTGTAGCTTCTTCTAAAAAACAAGATAAAGAACTC
Source organism: Croton setiger (assembly GCA_948099555.1). Taxonomy (NCBI): domain Eukaryota; kingdom Viridiplantae; phylum Streptophyta; class Magnoliopsida; order Malpighiales; family Euphorbiaceae; genus Croton; species Croton setiger. Next base: position 4,429 of record CANUEY010016559.1, on the reverse strand, counting down.
AACAACCCCATTTCATGTTTACTAGTAAATGATGTTGAAAAGCTTGAAGAGGACTTTCATCCAAAAGATTTGAATTGTTCACATTACAGCCATGTGTATAAAAGTGATGAAGACAATGAATATGAGTTAGGGACAAGGATGTCATTTGACATTCCTGATCATGTCCCCGATATCTGCAATGAATGCAATAAGCCTAATGGAAATTGTGGAGTTGGACTCCGCTGTATGTGTAACCCTGTTGAATGCAGTAAGTACTTTTATTGTATCTCCTAATTAAAAGCTAAAACCTCATTTCTGAAGTTTATATGATTAAATTGGCCTGTTTTTATGGTTGTTTTGCAGAAGACAAGGTCATTTCTGTAGCTGGATCTGTCAAGCAATTCAGTAATAATGTATTCATCTCTTTACTTTCTTTGACTGTAGCCTTTGTTTTCTTCATGAATTTCTAAAACAGGAAACTCAAATACTCTTCTTAAATCAAATATTCTCATTAATTTTGTATCAGAAATGCCATCCAAATTCCAGTTCTAAAAGATTTGAGCTTTACAAATTTTTCTGCGTGTTCTAGATCATGTTTAATCTTCTGAAACAGAAGATCTCAAGTGCTAAACAATACTAGTTCTTTGTTGGTTTGTAAATCTATCGTTATTCATCTTAAACTCAGATAAACCACGAATTCTAATTCTGTAATTCATATAAATATTAGAAATATTTGTCTAAATCTAATCCATGAGACCATACTATAAAATATAAATGAAATAACACAGGTGATTCGGATACCGATTGGTGAAGCATTTCAGGAGCTTTAAGCACATGCCATGAATAGCTTTGCCACACTTTCTTTCCTTATTGTGTTCCATTTCCACCACTCAATTAAGTCTGCAACATATGCTAAAAAGTTGAAACACATCATCATGGGAGCACTGCCTGGATTGATCTAGAAACTTGTGCATTAAAGCTTTTGCAGAAGTAATCATAATAACATAAATTGTTTTAAGGAGATGAGTTGAACAGATACCTTAGTCCTCCACTGCCCTTCTGTAATGCAATTCTCTATTTCTTCTGATAAATCTTTCTCCACAAAGGGATTGTATTTCTTTTCAATTAAATGACCTTCAAGTCTAAATTTGTTTGTAAAGAACAAGAATAAATTGAACAAGGGAAGGAAAATGGAAGATCTCCATCAATTTTACAACTTTAAAAGTAAATTTTCATATATAAAATGATACGAATTCATCAATTAAGAGATTATTATTAAATTTAAAAAAAAAAAAAATCTGGCACCATTTTGATGAGACATTTTCTCTACATATATAGGTAGCCAGAGAGAAAGATCATTGTAATAGCAAAAGCAAATGAAGATGTAACTAATTCATTAATTAAATCTCTTTTCTAACTCATTAAATAGAGCTGGAAAGGATTCAGTGCTTGTGCTTCAATGAAGAGGGCTCAGTATTTATAATCCTTGACATGAAGACTCTCTGCTGCACCCTCTCCCTGCTTAGCATCACCCTTATAACTACCTAAAGTAGCTTCCGAATTAGCTTTGCACCTCACAACCAAAGCATCCTGTGCCTTCTTTACATTTTCCTCCTTTCCTAACCATGCCTTGAGAGTACTCTGTTGAAGAGCTCGGCCAAAAGAGAATGTAAGAGACCATGGCTTTTTGCCCTTCAGTTTGTTCATTGCATTCAAATTGCAAGTTGCTTCCTCCTCGCTCTGTCCACCAGATAGGAACACAATAGCTGGAACTGCTGGTGGAACCGTTCGCTGCAAAGCCCTCACAGTATACTCAGCCACCACCTCAGGTGAAACTTTTGGGCTATCTGAGCCTGGGGTCACCATGTTTGGCTTCAAAAGAGTTCCCTCAAGAAGAACATGGTGATCATTTAGTGCTTTATAGCAGGCTGCAAGAACACGTTCGGTCACATCTGCACATCGGTCAATATCGTGGGATCCATCCACCAAAATCTCTGGCTCCACAATAGGTACTAAGCCATTTTCCTGGCAGATACTGGCATATCGTGCCAGGCCATTTGCATTCTCATTAATGGCAAGTTGAGATGGCTCAGTTGGACTAATCTTGAGCACAGCTCGCCATTTAGCGAACCGAGCTCCAGCTTCATAATACTTCTGGCAGCGCTCAGCTAGACCATCAAGACCAAGAGTTGATGTTTCACCCTTGGTTCCAGCAAGCTCAACAATTCCCTTATCAACTTTGATTCCAGGAAGAACTCCACCTTGCTTCAGAATATCAACAAAGGTCTTACCATCACTGCTTTTCTGGTAAAGCGTTTCCTCAAAAAGTATAACACCGCTGAGGTATTGGAGGGCTCCTGGAGCACAAAATAGGAGCTCACGATAAGCACGCCTGTTGGACTCGTTATTCTCGACATTGATGCTAGATAGACGCTTTCCAATTGTGCCAGTTGATTCGTCTGCTGCAAGGATTCCTTTTCCAGGGGTGCCAATATAAGTGGCATTGGCAATCAGCTCATCTGCACAGGTTATTAATATAGGCAACATTAATCAGTAATTCTAGATTAAGATGAAGTTTCCAATTGCCAATGAAAAATTGAAGTAAAAATAGAAAATATTGTAAAAATCACAACTTTGAGCATAATGTTCAGTATGAAAGTTGATCCAGTAAGTCCCAAATGGAAAAAGTTGGATATCAGGTTAGAATCTGCTTCAGAATTACAAATTACAATGTGCAGATAATACAAATAGCAAGGAAGATCAAATCACATCCTAGCCCAGCATCGAATTTCATCAAATGAAAATATATATGGGAATTCTGGTTATGCAGCATTGCAGAAAAATATAACTGAAAATAGTGACAAAATTTGAATCCTAGTACTGTCAACTAACAAAGCTCTAAATCATTAATTTAAAACTAAGAATCCACTAACCAAGGAATATGATAATCAATTCAACAAGTGCATAAAATTTATGCACAACTTATAAACAAATTGCCATTGAACCTAAAATGCTCATGCGAGTGAAATTTCTGTAGTATTTGGCCGAAAAGCTAATTTCATTGTATCTTTAGCCAAAACACCTGCAACAACAAGAAATTCAAAAGAAAAGTAGTAATTACCATGATACTTTCCCTTAAAGCAAGACATGGTTGATCTTAATTTTGAGAAACAGAGAACAAAGAGAGTAATGGTGGATTTGCAATTGGAAGATTTTATGAGAAATAGAAAGGAGAAAGATAGCTAAAAAGGGTGCGACAATTTGGTGGATTTGGTCATGTATGCACCATTTGTGTAACGATTATTTTGGTTCCCTTAAAAGCCTATTTTTTACACAAATGTTGCATTCTAATATTAGCCAACAATATATTGCACAACTGATTGTTTAGTTTTTTAAGAGATTGAAGCCATTTAGCACATGTAAATTAATAAAATAGCATTTATTTTGTAAAAAACTCAAATTTTTCCCTCCTATAGCTACTGCATTATTGATTCATTGCACCGAAAATCACTTCTTCTGATCTTCCACTTTTTACAAGCTCTAATTCAACCTGATCTTTCTACTCAAATTCTTCTTGATCTTCTGATCTTTCTACAACCATTTACTCTGATTCCATCTTCATATAATCTAATTTTCAACATAATACAGTTCATAGAAATAATGACGAGTGAACGTACAATTAAAGAAAAACTACAACAACTAGTTGAACACCGGGGACAGCAAAGTGGAGACAGGTAATTTATATAGAGCATTTGAGTGTATATATATTAGCTATGGAGTATATATGACTTTGAGATCGGTATATATATTGTTTTAATCGATTATTTTGTCAATGAAACTTATTATTGTGAAAAATTTCTGATATTTTAAGCTTTGTTATAAATTTTTCTCCAATAATTAATGTTGTGCATGGAGGTTTTTTATGATAACAGAATAGTATATACGAGGGTAGATATATTGATAAATAACAGCATTGTTGATATTTACAAATCATCATATTGGGGAAAAATTGTGAATATATATATTCTCTTCAACTCAAAATATATAAAATGACTAATTTATATTTGTATATATTAATATATATACCAATGTCTACTCGAGGTTTTGGAAAACTATTGTATGTAAATATTTTGTGACATTTCAGTTCCAAAGTGAAAACTTCAGTTAAAAAACCACTAAGAGAGCCTGAACATAAAAAGCATAATGCAACAAGGGCTAAAAAGGAACATTGATTATAGAAATGCCAAAATTATAAGTTATATATACTATGCATGCTAGTATATATATAGTCCATATACACTGACATATATACCAAGAAATAAAAAATATATATGACAGTATATATAAATCATATATATTATGACATATACTACGTACAAATAATATGTGTAGTCCATATGCTATAATTAATGTTGAGTATATATAATAATATATATATATAATAATATAT